>CM039519.1:694210-741214 GCA_022433055.1 Begonia peltatifolia | reverse complement strand
TTAGCGATTACATGAAAATGATTAATTGTCATAAATGTGGAGCGCCTTCCCCCCCGGATGCTTACTTGTTTTGGGCTAAACTTAAATACAAAGTCATGTAAATTCTAACTCGAATAATATTGTACTGAAAACACCGAGAAATTCTACAATTGCTAATGATGGTTTATAGTAGTGGTAGAAAGGCTATATATGAGGATATATCAATGGATATGCTATGTTATACATATAAATATTGTTGATGTGTTGTATTATTGATTGATATGTTGTGGTAAATATGAGAACTTTAGGCTAATATGATGTGATGATTAGGATAGAATAGATGAATTGATATAGCGTGACCATGTGAAAATGATACTAAGGTTGTGAAATGATTTGTCTTGGCATGCTCATAATTCTATGTGTATCATGCCTCATGATTTATAAAAATATTTAAAATAATTTATGCATAATTTTTCATCTAAGAAAAAAACTCACTGTAGAGCGAATTCAAATTAAGTTATTGATAAGTCTTGAAATAGAGTTATTTATAAGTATATTTGATGTTTATATCATGGAGCAAGAATGAAGAGAATTCAGTGGGTGCAGTTGATTCTTCATTCTTCAAAGACGAAACAATGTTGAGTTTTGACCAGATGAATCAATCAACTTAATTGGTCAACGATCATGTTCTTAAAAATCCATGGACCTCGCCACCCGACCGAACCGGCTAAATAAAGTTGGTCCTTAAAGAACCAAACGATATCATCTTTGAATTGTTTCAATATTTTCTTTAAAAAATACAAACTAATCCTTCAAAGCAGCCAGTAAGGGCAAGGCAAAGCAAGCCAAGCCAATATATCTTAAAAAGAGCCAAGTTATCTTTCTCTCTATTCTACTCTCTCAATACACTTGTTAATACATCAAATAATGATTGACTATTTATAATTTATTACAATAATTATACTAATCATTGTTTATTTCGTTAAGTAATATATTTTGAAAAAATAACATAACATTATTCTTCAATTTTGATAATCATTGCCAACTTTCATCTTTTGAAATTGGTTTCATACTTCAAAAACCAATCGAAAAGAATGGGTAACTCTCGACACATCATAGGTTGCATAGGTTGCAGTCAAATTCTACTCTAAATCTAAATTTCAAATTAAATATTATTTTTAATATTAAAAATAAATCATTAAACAAGTATACCCGACCTTTCATCGAACAAGATAGGCATTTGAAAAGGATAAAAGAAGATCAAACAACACACAGGCCATACTAAAGGAATTACCAAAACCGAAGGCAGCAGTGTCAGCCGGTCCCAAAAAAACACAAAAGACACAAGGGGGAGGAAACATTGGTTTATAAAAATCCGGACAATCAAATACTCACAAATGTGCCATCCTAGTATAAAAATAACATTTTTTGGTCAGATGGGCATCAAATCGGCACATGATTCTAAAACATCCATGGTGTCCGACAATGGACAAAAAGAAAACACAAATAATACATAAATATGGCAATCGAGCGTTGAGCCTATCGGACATTTTTGACATCCCATATGCCATTTGTCCCATATCCAACCCGCATTCATCTCCCTCTATTTCAATTACAAGTACTCAAATAGATTCTTCTAAAGACTGCTTTCGTAAAAATTAAAAATTGAAGCCTTCTTCTAGTTTGTCTTCTCGTGCAGTAGATAATAAAACTAAACCACAAAAAATTAAGAAAGCGCCGAAAAATTAACATATATATATAAATATATGTTCACTATCAAAATTTTGCAACTTAATTTGCTGAGCATTTGGGATTATCTGCTTCTACCATCTCTTTAAGAACACGATACAAATTGCGCTTACTAATGAACCACTTTCTGTCTTTCATAGTCTCCTTCATACTCAACCTATCACCATTATAATCATAAGTTCGTATATGAATTATATCCAACAAATACAACACACAAAAAAGTTGAGAATAAAAGAAACATTACCTCCACGTGTACCCTTGATTTCTTCTTTAATTTCGCACCATGTTCCTCTTTCACCAGCTTTCTTGAAGACGGCACACTCTCCTTTCTAAATCTTTTTTGATTACCAGGTTCTGTAACTTCATTTTCTTCACCTATTCCACGATATGATACTTCATTTATCTAATGTATTTTAATGTTATTTTTTCCAGGAATCACATATATTCTTCTTCACGGAGAAAATTCCAACAAGAGTGTGGTTATATCCAACCATAAGAAAGATAAATGTAAAACAACATGATCGATATCCTTACCACTGTCATCTTCTGCCAGATCATGATATGCTTCTAGACCACCAAAATCTTCCATATCATCTTCCATTTCTAAATCTTCATAACCTTCCACATATTCTATCTCATGCTCCTGCTACCAAATGTACAAGTACCATGTGATTAAATACTATTTAATTTGTGCAACCACAAATTAATTTTTTCTACATTAAAAAAAATAGATCACTTGTTAAGATTGACACTCTTACAAGTCACATTCCCGGAATATAAAAAATAACATCCTCATTATTATATACAAGATGACACTGACACTGCAACATCCCTCAAAAGTATTTAATATAAAAGCCCAGCTGGCTTCCTCTAAAGAAAAAATATGGGTATTAGGAATACCTCCTCATCATCATCATTAGCGAGCTGGAGTTCTTCCTTTTGAAGAACTTCATTGTAGGCTTCAACCGGATAATTGTATATGTCACCATAAACTCCTTTTTTAAGACGTTCTAATAGTTCCTTCTCAATGCTCTGTAAAATAGTAACAATCTCAAAAATAGCATCAATAAGGCATCACGCAGTAATCATTCTCATTGATCAATGTAGGTAAGGAGTTCAACCTTATCCAGCACAGCTGCCTTAACGGCCTTTTCCTCTCTTCTTGATTCTCTCTTCATCTCTTTTCTCGGTGTCGTCATTATTTTCTCCCTGTTAGTCAACAATAAAGTAAAGAATTTATCAAATTTTACAATGAGATCCCCATCCTTTTAATAACGAATTTAAAGAGTGGCCGGTATAGTCAAACAGATCAATTAAGATATTGAACTTCATTGGAAAAAATTCTCCTCAAACAGGCAACAATTTTTCTCTGACATTCTTGGGGGACTGAGTTTTCCTTGCAGCCATAAGTTATATTTCTCTTTATGATAGTTAAACACTAAACGAAAAAGATAAATTAAAGTACCAAATACATATTTAGTCTCATAAGCATAAGAAACAAATACAATGCAAAGCATACAGCAATAACCAAAGGACATTTCCAAACAAAGTTACTTGAAAAAAAAAAACTATATGAGCAAACAATAATGGTAAAGTTTTGGAAAGCAACAGAAAAAACCTTGTTTTCAAAGCAAGTTTCCTCATGCGAATGCGCATTTGAGTCATTTTCGTCAATCGTTGCTTTGTCTTGTGGACAAGGAACTTAGGCCAATACATCTATCGATCAATTAAAATGTAACAATTAATATAACATGAGCGTCAAAACAGTATCTTGATAATATAAGCTATAAAATGAACGCTTTTTGTTACCAAATGTTTGTCAATAATTTCAAGGGCTTTTTCATAATTTCTTGGCAACTTAACCCTCTCCCACAGCTCACTTGGCATATGAGCTCTTTCTATAGTTTTCATGTAGAGATAGAATACTCCTGAAATACAGAAACACAACTATATAGACCTACATAGAAACTATGTGCAGTGCTATAACATAAACGATTTCCTGAAATTATTTTAAAAAATTAAACCTTCACTCCATCTAAGCCGAGAGCAAAATAATAGCATTAAACAAATGAAAACATTAAGAAATATAGAAAGTAAAAAAAAAACACAATAGACAACTTAAATACCTAGTCAGAATAAACCATCAATAATTTAGAACAATAAGATAAATGAAAATTAATCCAATATTTTAACTGTATATTAGTTTTCGCTTAAACAAGCCTCACGAGACTTGACTTCATTGATTCCATGGTTCACTCTCAAAGTGAGACCATGTCTATTTACTACTGCAAATTTCATTATGATTTAGAATATTTCACAGTGAAAATTTACCAACAACCTACCCAATCCAAGCTCCCCTTATAAAGAGAAAAAAATAAAGCAAAAATTCAAAAGACTAACTAAGCTTCGTTTATACATCATGATCATAATTAAGTTACAAGTTTTTATCATTATTCCCAACCTTTGCTGATGTTATTCCAATGAATAAACAAGCAACAAACAGAGCGCGGGAAGAGATGAGTTTAGTGCAGCTTAATGGAGACTAAGCATAATAACATACTGAAATCCAGACAAAGATATCAATAGCTCGACATAATTTTAGATCTTGACCAACCAAAGATGGAGCATATACCTTCATGGTCCCTAATGGTGGCATATCGACTGTTCGCCAGAGGACATGAACTTCGATTACAAATTCCAGTCACGTTATATGGATTTCTACAGAAATTGCCAGTTTTGATTCTACAAAACCCCCAAAAAATAATCAGACATAAGACCAATCAAAACACAAACAAAAGCCAAGTAAATAAATAAAAATGAGAGATTGAACTCACTTGGACATAAAACTGCAATGGTTGTGCCTGATAACTTGCCATATAACCTCGTCATGTTGCATGCTTACCAAAGAGATTCAATTCTTTGCCACTACTAGGGCTTTCTCCAAAGTGGGAGAGCAGGGTTTGGAATAAAATGGCAGGAAAAAGTTCTAGAGCTACCAACAAATTGAGGAAAAATTAAGCAGAGAACCACTTTTACGATTAACTATTAATAAACTTTTACGAGGATTCACCTCGCGAGAACTAGGAGTGATCATCGTTCGGTTCAGTCATGTTTTAAGAGAGACTGAGACCGGACCAACATATTGTGATTTTCAATTTTTAGAACTAATACTTATAAAAAAAAATTTTATGACCTAACCAGAAACGGACCAGAAATTTGGTTCCGGTTCTGATTTTTTCCAATATAAAATATTTTTTTTAATAAAAAAATCTAAATTCAAAATAAATAACAGTTAATTAATCTTGAAAAGTTCAAATTGTACATAAAGTAAAAATCATTGTACATAAAGCAAGTTAGAGAAGCTACAATGCAAGTTACAGAAGCCCAAAGTCTTTTATTTCACATTTAAATTTGCCAATAATTTTGCACAAATATGGACGTGTTTTTTCAATCTCGATGTCCCATTTTTCAGTGTATCACGTGCGTATGTTTTTCCACAATTATTACATCTTGCTCTAAAATTGTTATCATAACTATTTCAACAACAGTAAAATGATTCCAAATAACAGATTTTTTTTTCCTTCCTCTACGAACACTAAAAGTATAAGTAATAGAAGGAATTTCTACATTGTCATTAGTGATTTCTGTTTCCATCTTATAAAATACAATAATTTATTAAAGCAATAATCAATCATTAGACAAATTCAACAAAAAACAACAATCTAACAAAAATATAATAATCCAACAAAAAATAAATCAACCCAAGTCAAGCATATATTTTAAACCCAAGCATCCAACATAAACAAGTCAACAAAAACATTATTCAATCAAGACAAACCTTTTTATTTCTCGCAACCCTTAATCTTTTGATCTCTCCAAATTAACTAAAGAAACCTGCAAAAACCAATAAATTGCTACTTTGTGAGAAAATGAAGCCATGACTACTAAGTTCATTCACTAAGATTGTATTGAATAATAACTGTAACCTTAATTGCTGTCACTAGAAGCCTAACTAAGGTGGCAGCCCGCAGCTAAACTTAAACAAGGAAAAGTAATAAGGCTCCAGAGAGCTCTGTTCTATGCCATCAGTTGGATCTCTAGGTCTGTTTTCACCATTAACAGAACTATTTGGAAAAGAAAATTTATCCTTTTGACGAGCATCTTGACCTATTTTCTCAGAGCACTTCCAATGGGGTAGTGCAGGATTAATTAAAAAGAGCATGCCATCAATATCATAACAAGAACAAATCCTCTTATTTTCTGCAGAGCTCATAATATAGGAACGGGAACTACACAGTAATTTCAATTTGATTTCGATGAAAAAATACATCAATGAAAAGTTAGGTCAATAAATTGAATGAATTCGTTTTTTTTTCAGCCTCAATGGGAGTGGTTCACGCCAAGTCCCCCGGAAATAGAAAGAAAGAATCTCCGGCAGCCCCAGCTTCTGGATCTCTTGATCAGGCCGTCGTATTTTTGTTTCATAAAAAGGAAATAAAAACTAAAAAGGCAAGTAGCAGTGAATTTACCTTCGTTGAGGCACTCTTCTTCTTCGGGAGCGGCGACTGCGACGGTACGGTCGACTGTCGACTGTCGATGATCTCTTCTTCTTCGGGAGCAGCGACAGCGAGTCTGCGAGAGAGAAGTGACTACTGAGAAGACTCTTCTGCGAGAGAACAGAGACTCGCAGAAGGGTTAGTAAATTAGGGTTCTAATGGTTGGGTTCGTTTTAGTGGTTTTGTGTGATTAGATCAAAAAACCGAACCGGAAACTTCGAAAAAAACTGAATTTCATTTATTTTATGTACAAAACCAACCCGAACCAAACTAAACATGTGTAAACCTACCAGAACCACATTTAAGCGTGGTCGACCAGTCGAAATGCGGTCGTCCAAGATTAAACCTTGATCCATATCTACAACAATTAACAATCTAAGTTTCTCTGAAAACTTCTAATTTCTCTGATTAATTAAACTATCTAAAACAATACCAAACAGAATTTTAACTCGATTATGTGCATAAATCTAACATTTTTATTCATCATTCCAACTTATAATTCAAAGATGTAACTTTTTTAACAAAATTGTTAAATCGAAACGAAATTACGAGATTCAAGTCAAATTCATAACTTACCATCGTGTATGCTTCGAGAATTGCTGAAGTTTGACTCTTTCAAAACATAGATTTATTCGTTTCTCCGTAACTGAAACCGAATCAAATAATCAACTAAAAATCTAAATATTCTCATAAATTAGCTACTTCCATACATTCAACATTGATCTAAATTTTGAACGAATTTGGAGTAAGCTAAAATCAAAATATTTGCTCACAAATTTGTGTCAGAGAAATTTTTTTTATAAAAATATTACATTTATTCTTTTATTCTACGTTCTTGACATAATTGTTAACATGTTAAATAATAATATGGGTAATTAATGAGCATTTTATGTAATAAATTAACTATTTATAATTTACATTAATTATACAAATTATTTTTTGACACTCAAATAATTATATTTAGAAAGTATAATAAGATAACAAACATAATATTAGTCAAAGAAAAATCATATAATCAAAAATAAAATAAGCAAACAGAATAAAAAGTCACATATCATAATTCATTTTTTCATATTAGAGATGTTAAACGGACAGATTAGCGGCCGAGCTTGGCTCGGCTCACTACAGTGACAAGTTGGGTCTAATTTGAGGAATGGACTGAGCTGTGCCAGGTGTTCTAGGCTCGCAAACCCGTTGAGGACTGTGTCAAGCAAGCCAGCTTACAAGTTGGCTTGCCAGCCCGTCGAGCATGTAAATTTATTATTTTATCTCTTTGAATTTATATAATTATTATTTTATTCACTAAGTTAAAATTTTTAATTTGATCAATAGTCTATTAAATTAGTTTACCATCAATAATATTGACTAAAAATTCAACAAATAATCACTCGGTTCGTCAATTTTTACTTTTTTCTCTAAAAATTATTGGAAAATTTTATATATTTTTTGGCTCGTTAGGCTCATAACTTTCGAACTGATTTGGGTTGAAATTTTTTTAAGTGAACTCATTAAGCTCACCAGAATCAGTAAGCTGAACTTTTTTAGGTTTAGCTCGATTTGGTTCAGATAGTTCGTTTGTCATCTCTACGGTATTTGCATAAAAGAATTTTGCCAATAACAAATTTAATAAAGTTTCTACATTGTTTAAAATATAATTCAAAACAATAAAATGAGAAATGCATTCTATTTCAAATAGAAGAAACACTGGTAAAAATTATCAAATTCAGTCTTTTTAACTAAATAAAGAGAAGAGGAAATGACCGACGAAAAGTTAGGATTCGAACTAGAAGTGACAAACAATTTGGTCGAAACGACTAATCCCAAAATGTCTAATTCATCGAATCTAGCAGTTAAACAAGCGAAACCTAACGAGCCTAACAAACCTGAATGATACACTTTCACTATAGCAACTTCCGGTGGCAAACACAAGCATTAGTTGTCTCTCGGGCATCTAATTGATAATCACCGAAAGTTTTTCAAATTCCAATGGATAAAAGCAGTACAAAACCATGTCCAAAAATTATGAAAATTTACTAGCAACCAATCAAATATGTATATAAAACACCCTTAAATTTTCAGCTCAAAATATGTATAAACCAAAAAGTTATTCAAAAAGCAAAAAAGACGTACTTTGCAAAATCATAACTTTGGCTGTGTAACTCTAAAAAAAGTGAAAATTTAGGACGATCTTACTTGAATTGTGTAGAATAATCCCTGAAAATTTGAGAGGTTGGTTCTCTATGATGACGGAAATATAAACCGAACACCGATATTGGTTCTAGAAGGTGATAAAACATGCATCTTTTTTATCTTGTCTCCTCCTTTCGAAAAAACACTCGGACAAGAGAATTTTGAGAGTTCGTGCACCCTTATGAGGATGCTCTACCTTCGACTATGGCGGTACAAATATATGGACTTATAAAAATTTTCACTGTACCTACAAGATGAAGATAATTGAACCAAGAACACTCCGATATGACTCGTCGAACACTAACGGGGTTGAGCTTCGGAAGAAGCTCGGGTTTGTGATGAACAACGTTCAATCCTTTTTCGTTCAATTATTTTTCATTCAATTAAATATGATGAAAACAAATGTCTAACCTAGTTTAAAATAATCAAAACTAGGTTAAAAATTTAAGAGCATAAAACTAAGAAAGATAAAGGAAAAACATATCAGCCACAACTCCAGCTGCACGTGCTAAGATGGTTGCCAACCACCTTATCTTGTGTTTGACCATTTTGCCCTCTCATGTGTATACATCCATGCAGCAACTATTTTAAATGAGAAAACATATGTAATTAATGTAAATTTAAAACAAAAATAAAAGCTAAAAATAGGTTACACAATTTGCTTTAAGGAAGACAAATTCTTTCTTCAATTATTAATTATTGATATAACTGTGGTTTGCTCCCACCTTAATTCATCGAATGATATCTCTTTGTCAGGAGTGTTTGGTGCAAGTTTTTTTTTGTCTTCTACTAGATGAGTATATAGATTGATTTGTTTTATGGTTCGGGAACGTGTGATTGCACCTTAAGGAGCATTACTGTTCAACAAAAATTTCAACCCAAGTAAATTTACGAGCCACGAGTTGATGAGAGTTGAGTTGGATAAATGAGCCTAATAATATAAAAAGAGTATTTGAGTGAACTTCATCCCCTCTTCCTTCCCTCTTCTCAAATAGATCTCACGCTAGAGCCAAGCTATTCCTTCTTCCTTTCTACTTCTTCCCCATTCTCTTCGGTCTTTAGGTAGCCCCTCTGGAGTCAATACTCCAAATCATATTGTGAACTTTACAAAAACTAGAACATTGATTGAAAAATACAGACAGATAGTTTATTCGATTCCCTTGATGTTATAATGTTACTGCAAGTTAATTAATTATTTAAATATTCATTGACATTAACGTGCTATCACTCGGCTCAACTTAGCTCTCGACCCCTTAGGCAAGGCTACGTCGGCTCTATAACTGTATCCAATTGAAGTAGCTCGGTTTGTACAATAGCGACTCGAGTAGCTAGAGTATAAAATTTTAAAGAAACAACTATCTTCATCTACCTTTCTTGATCAAATCTTTTACACTAACTAGGAATTTAAAAGAGTTTAGATTTAGTCAATATTGAATATAATTCATTCAATATGTACAATGATAAACAAACCACTTGTCCAACTATGAACACTGGAAGTGACCGTTGGCATGAGTGGTAAATGAATGAAGGACGTCTCCTTGTCAACGTGACACTACGCTCTCGCGAACTGTTATTTTTTATTTCCAATTTTACCCCTGTACGAGATATAAGGCAAAGAATAATAATACTCTACGTTGACAGCGCTATGGAATTACTATAAGAGCGTTCTGAATTACAATAGATGAGTGGTTAAATAATAATTTATATAATTAAAATATTTTTAGAGTGATAAATTATAAATAAATAATTTATTATGTTAATAAATATTTTAAAATAATAAAATAAATATAATATTATTTATTATAATAGTTGTAATTCTTTATTTAATAGAGGATAATTTAGTTACTAATAATATATTATAAGCAAATTTCTATAATTATTTATATTTCTATGCAGTAATTAAATTTAAAGAGCTTTTGCCATCGGTGCTCGAAGTCACAGATTCAGCTCTTTGGTCTTTTATAATAATCGAGGATTCTTTAATAATTGATAATTGTGACATGTTCAGCCAAAATAATATCGCTCAAAAAGTCGAACAAAATGATCGTGTAGAACTAACCGAAACCATACACCTAAGTTGACTTAGAAAGAACTCAATGAACAAAGTAAAGGACTACGTTAGAGTGAACTCTTGAATATCATTAGAATGCAAATGTGGGAAATACTTTGACCTAAGTATGATGTCATTTTATAATGAAATAGTCTCTCTATTTTACCCTCCCTCTCTCCCTATTGTCTCTCTCTACTCAATCTCTCTCTCTAGACATGTTCTCTCAGCACTTAAAAACTATTTCTCTCTACTTCAACTCTCTCCCCTTAAAACTTTCTTTACTTAATCTCTCTCTCTCTCTCGAACTAAGCTCTCTCTCTCTCTCTCCCCATACTTAAACTATCTCTCTCTCTCTCTCCCACACAAACTAACTCTCTCTCCCTCTACTTAAACTCTCCCTCCCCTTAAACTCTCCACTCTTAACTATCTCTCTCTCTCTCCCACACACTTAATCTAACTCTCTCTCTCTACTCAACTATCTCTCTTGCTCACACTTTAACTATCTCTCTCTCTCTACTTAAACTCCTCTCACCCCTCTAAACTCTCTACATTTAATTAACTCTACACCTTTAAACTCTCTCTCTCTCTCTCTCTCTCTCTCTCTCTCTCCCCACTTAAACTGCGTCTCTCTCATCTACCATTCCACCTTGGAATATAAAATGAAGATAGAGAGAGAGGAGGTGTCCAAATATATTCTGTTCTCTTTGACGAATTCACGCTTCATTGCACCAATTTCAACCCGCAACATTGCTTGCATCGTTCTCTCTTTCCGACGGGCAGAAGTTGAGAATGTCTTCGGAAGCCTCGCCGACGTCCACGACGGCGCCGGAACCTCATGCGCCGCTACTCCGCCCTCGCCAGCCTTCTAGCTCCGAAGGTCCCAGCTCACCGGCCCGACCAGCCACCCTCGCTTTCCTACTTGGTCGAGCCACAGGTCACCGCGGTCCCTCCATGTTGGTCCGTGAGACAGCGGCTAGGCAGCTCGAGGAACGGCGAGCCGACTGGGGCTATTCCAAACCGGTGGTGGTGCTGGACATATTGTGGAACACGGCGTTTGTTGTTGTGACGGTTGCTATGTTGATTTGCACTAAGAACGAGCGCGCTTGCACGCCGATTCGGCTATGGATCTGTGGCTACGCTTTGCAGTGCGTGGTTCATGTGGTCCTTGTGTGGTTAGAGTACAGAAGGAGGACCGTTAGGCGAGTTAGGGATTCGGAGCGGGAGCAGCAGAGTGCAGATGCTGCGAATGAAAGCGAGAATGAGGATTCTGGAGAGAGGGGTTTGGCTAGTTTGAACCAGTCTAGGTGAGAGCTCTTTCCCAATTTATTTTTTTCAATTGTTTGATTTCTGAAGCTGATTTAATGGCGGTTTATTATCAATTTTGGGATTCTTTCATTAAAATTTATGCGGATGATCTTGAGTTTAGGTTTTATATTTGAAACTTAAGTTCAGCTGCTTCATTGGAAATTGGTTGTGTAGTTTGAGAAATAGTTTCCTCGAAGGTTTAACATTTCAAAATGGAAGATAATATTGTTTTCGTGATTTTCTTGGGTATTGATGTGTCTATTGACTGAAATAATTGCTCTAAAAGTTCTTGATCGTATGTGTCAACTGTGGTTATTATATTGTTTTTTCATAAATGTCGCAATGTTTATTTCTAGGTGGGTTAGGAGACACTAGTTTTTCCTTTTCTGTAATGTAAGAGGCCTTAACTAGTCGAAAGGGTATTTAATTTGATGCCTATAATGTGTACTAAAACATGTTTCGAAACAGATTCTGGAATTCATAAAACTTTATTTTGAAATCTCGATTTTCTTCATTCAATGGTATCAGTTCTTGAACTTATTTGAAGCAAAATCTTTAAGCATCTTTGAATACAGAATTCAACTTTTGGGGTAGGGCAATAACTTTCTACATGAAAGTGCCAGTTTGATATAATATGTAAATTCAGAGAGTTGGAAATTATGAATTAACATGTACTTTGTCTTAAAATTTTGCATCATATTATAAGAGATTACTATTTTTCGTATTCTCTTCGTTTTTAGGATTATTTGTGGTTCCAGTTTCAAACCATCTCTTAAAGGGTGTCTTGATAGTGATGTAGCAAAGAGATTGTGGCATGGACATGCTTTTTACTGAGTAAACAATTGAGTTTAAACCAAAATTTGTATGGTAATGAATTTACAAGGTTGCTTTTGGGCGATAATACAAATCGTCGTTAAATTGAATTTTGAGAATATTATGGTAACGAAGGATAAGATTTATAAAACGTGGGGCCCAATGTTGCAGGAACTACTACCTTTTCAATATCTACTTCTAAACTATCAACTTTTTAATATTTGGCGTACCCGTACCGGTTTCATGTATAAATCTGCTGCTTTATACTTCTCTAGAATGCAAATTATTTGCAGTCTTGATTTGATGATGGATTGATTCAGTGTCAACAAACGATGTGAATCAGTAAATACGATGGCATCATTTCTCTGGTGGATAGTTGGCTTCTATTGGGTTGTCTCTGGCGGTGATAATCTTCTGCAAAATGCTCCGCAGTTGTACTGGTATGTTGTAAACAAAACAATGTCTAAAAAATATGCTTTGGTTGTACATTTAGAATATCTAACACCTTTAAAATATTGGATAATATTGAATCACTTATATGCATGATCACGAGCATAACTCTGCTGAAGTTTTTATTTCCCTAAACTGAGGTTCTGTCTTCATCAAGTTTTTGTTGAATTTTATGCAATAATCTTGCAATTTGGAAAAACGTCCAGAATTCCTAATTCTGAATTTATGCAGGTTGGCTGTGGTCTTCCTGGCATTTGATGTGTTTTTTGCCGTCTTTTGTGTTGTTTTGGCATGTTTGATTGGGATTGCTCTTTGCTGCTGCTTGCCTTGCATCATTGCCGTACTCTATGCTGTTGCAGGGCAGGTATGAAATAAGATTACAGATACAACTGTGTTTATAATTAAACTAGCACAAATTTCAGAAGTTTAAGCAATTGGAATGATGCTGATTGAAATGTCAATTTGTTTTTTCTTTTACATTTCCCATTGCATGTCAACTTAAATTTTGATAGTTGTAAAGTTTTAATTTTGAATTAGAACAAAATAATGATGCAGAGATTTAATAATTTTTTTTTTGAATTTAAAGAAGAGCTTATGTGTACATTTCTTGTCTTATGGTTGATCAAGTAGGAAGGTGCATCAGAAGCAGATCTTGGCATCCTTCCAAAATACAGATTTCAAGCTTTCAATGAAGAAGAGAAGACCAATGTGGGGGCTGGTTTAATGGTTCCTGTTGAAACCAGCAGTGGATACTTAGCGACGGAGAAAACACTTTTACCTGAGGATGCAGTAAGTTCTATTTGATCGTTAAACTAATTTTCTTGCCAATTTATTAGTTCTCTTCATACAAACAGAACTAATTTTTTTTCCTTTTACTAGAAATATGGGCTATACTCTTTCCTATGCTTTCTATTCAAACATATTACAGATAAGATAAAGTTCACCCTGTTTCTATTGAACTATAATATTCAGATTAGATGCCATAAGTTATTAGTATTTGAGAAATGTCTTTTTTCTTAGCTAAAGTTTGTTTAAATCTGTTGATTAAACTTTCTTACGCCCTTTTGTGTTAAAAAAAAACATGTTTAAGTAGTTTAGGTAGCTGGTTTAGATATTCTTTTGTATATATTCTGATCTTAAAAATAATTTTTATAAACATATTTTTCAATTTGGTCATGCCGGAGTCATCTATATATCGAGCATTTGACTTTGCAAATAACTGAGCTCCAATTGCATGGCCTAACAATATCATTACGGCCTATTTGGCTAGAACATAAAACCACACTTTTTTCAGGATAGAGGTCAGGATTGTACGGCTTTGTGATATAAAATCTAAGTTCTTGATCGGGAAGTAGGCACGATGTTTGAGACCGCTTAAGTAGTAATTTTTCATACAATCCACGCCAATATTTTTAATTCCTGCAGGAGTGTTGTATATGTTTGAGTTCATATGAGGATGGAGCAGAGCTGAATGCTCTTCCCTGCAGCCACCATTTCCACTCTGCATGCATCATAAAATGGCTGAAAATGAATGCAACATGTCCTCTCTGCAAATACAACATTCTCAAAGGCTGTGAACAGGTATAAATGGAAGATTATTTGCTTTTGTCTTCTATTTGTTTGTTTGTTTGGTCATAACACCATGGAAAGATATGAAAGTTGTTCCATATTTTATGTATTTTTTGAGTTTGCCTACTGTACATGTACCATTTTGATTGTCATCAAAATTGAATTTTCCAGGGCTTGACTAACTTTGTTCAAGAGTTCAATGGCCAATGTTGTCAAAAACTTTTTCTTTTGTAGCTAGCAATAGAAAGTCTTATCATTTGCCTTGTTTCTGCATCGTATCAGCTTCCTACTCCATAACTAGTGTACAAGTAGAGGAATATCACTTTGTCCTGATCAAGTGCAATTGGATAAAAGTAGTTATCTCAGAGTTTTGACTGTCACCATGTTGTTTTGTGCTATTAGAAAGAAATTCTTATATTCCCTTACTTTCTATTAAATTCTATCTGTATATACTACAAGAGTAAATATATAAAATTAGCATCACAGTTGTTTAAAAGAAAATTAAAAATTTAAATGATTTGATGCTTTTTAAGTAGTTATTCTATTTCTTAGTTAGTAACTTAGGACGGCATGTGCGCGAATGCGTTAAACTGAAATTATTATGCAGTGGGCACTAGTGTCGTTGTTAGAGGAAAATTACTATTAAGTCATCTACTGTAAAAACAAATGTGCTAAAAATATGAAATATGACTGGTAATGGGAGACATTTCGCCGCCCCGTCTGTGAGGCAGCGAGGTTGTCTCGTTGTTTGTTTGCTAGACAATAGGTTGTGGTCCAAAAATGGTTTGGGCTGCGGTTCTGCTCTTGTACCCTGGGCTGGGCTACGATTCGGCCCTTGTGTGTGGTTCACATACTTGAGTTTTAGGCTGTGGTCCAGCTTCTTTTGGGCTGCGATCCAACTTCATTTGAACTTAAATTTTAGATCAGTTTTACGTTTAAAGATACGACGCCGTTAGGTGTCTCACTACTCTAGTTAAAAATAATTTACATAAAATGATATATGCATAAAACAAAATACTAACAAGGGATTTCTCTTGGGCCTACCACGTTTTAAAGCCCAAAATATCCTATCTCAATGTCCACGGTTGAAGATTTAATTAAATTCTTGGGTACCTAATTAAAAATAAAATCATAAATTTTTGGACTAAAAGTTATTCATTATAAATTCTCACAATTTCTTCTTCTTAAAATAATACAAATTTTAATTGGGTAATTTTATCACTTAAAATTCCCAATATTTCGTTCTTCAAAATAGCCTATAATTTAGTTGGAGTAAAAACATGAATTTGGGACAAAACTAATCTAATCGAAGTCCAACCGAAGCAGGACTGCAGCCCAGAAATTAGGTCTGTAAACCAGACCCAACAGGATTTGAACCATAGTCCAACCCATGGTCCAAAAATGTTGAACCGCAACCCAAACTATTTTTGGACCGTGACAAGAAAAGAAAATTGAAGATACTTGAAAAATATTTAAAGATTTAGTAGTAAGTGGGATGAAAACACAACAACAAAACATGCACATGCAAAATCCATGCACAGTTTTATTTTCTCTATCAAATTGGCAATCACTTAATTTTTTTAATTCTTGAAGGAAGGTAGAGTACGAATTTAGGAATGAGAGCCACAAAATTCATCAATCAAATTGGTCTAAGCTTTTTTTTATTACGTGGTCAAAGTTTCTTTTTATTTGGTTACCTTATTTGCTTTTGTTTTAGTCTAGTTTCGTTTTATTACTTTGTTAGGTTTCTTAATCTTTCGATATTTTCTAATTATTTTCTTATTATATTAGGACATTTTGTAGTCTATTTCAAAACAAACTCTTTGGTTCTATATTGTCGTAGGGTTTATTGATTGTGTAATGTCGTAGGGTTTCTCTCTTTTACTATTCTTTTCACTCACTCTATTCTCTTCATTTTCATGTTTTTGCTCACTCAATGGTTTTTTCTCTTTTATCCTTAATTCTTTTGCAATTCTCTTTTGATCTTCACTAGCCTCCCACGATTTTAGTGGTTTGAGAATTATTTTCCTACTATTTTGATCAAATGAGCACTCATTCTTGAAACCATTGTGTTTGACGTTTCTATCGAATTGTCATGGTCTTCCCAAAAGGATATGTGTAGTTTGCATGGGTACTACATCACAAAGAACCCCATCTTTATACTTACCAATTGCGAGTGCAACCTTCACTTGCCTAGTCATTTTCATTTCTCTACAGTCACTCAACTATTGTAGCTTGTATAGCCTAGGATGTTTCACGGTTTTCAATGTCAATTTTTCTACCAATTAAGTGTTAGCAACGTTAGTACAACTCTCACTATCAATTATCAAGTTACATACTTTGTTATTCACATGACATCTAATGTGAAATATATGCTTCCTTTGCAATTTATCTCCATCCTCTTGGGCTTGAATGTTTAGTATACGTCTAGTGACCACTAGCTCTTCCCTCACGAGTTCTTTTATATCCACATCGCTTTAATCTTTTAATGGTGGCATTTCATCATTAGTTGAACTTACACTAGCTATATTACTGTTATCCAAAATAATCATAGCTCTTTTATTCGGACAATTAGAAACAATATGACCAAAACCTTCACATCTAAAACACTTAATCTCTCGACAGTTAACGTTTTGGTTTTACCCTTTATGAAGGTGATATTTGATGTCGTGACTTTTCCTTTGAACTCATCTTTCGATTTTGAATTAGACTTATCATTCCTCTAATTAGATTTTCATGAAAAGTTTGAGGTTGATTCGTCTTATAGTTACTCGATTTCAATTGTCTCTCAACTTTGATGGATTTGTGCAACAATTCTTCTAAGTCCACACAATGATGCAAATCCACAATGTCTGCAATTTTTCTAGTTAACGTCCACGGGTGACTGACGAGTCAACTCTAGAGCGACACTGCCCACATATCACATAAAAATATCTAAGACAGGTTTAGGGATTCAAAAATCAAATAGTGTATCATCACCGCCCTATTACTAATTTCGCAATATATAAACAAACAGTTTTCACGCAACAAAAGGTGCATACAAATTTGAGTCTGGTTGCTTTGGTTGCTCAGCAAAATACAACAAAAAACAACTAAAAATCAATATAAAAAAAGACTCCATCCGCCCAAACAAACATAATGTTTAACTCTAGTTATTTTGGTTGTCCAACTGGTTCTACCTTAAACAATTGGGGTTCAACACTTGAAGGCTCATCCACCCTAAATCAAAGAAGCTCATCGCGCTTACAGTTATAACAAAATAGAATGAAATATCAAAATGAGTTTTGAAAACTTTACAATGCAATGTAAAACAGTTTAGTATAGAAACCCTAAACTTCGAAGTGAGTGACAAACTAATAGTAACAAGACAACTCTCTTGTAAACTCAACCGTTAAAGTCATTTTTGGCGCCTACTATCTAATTGCAGCGCCCGCGCAAATGCTACCGCAAAGTCGAGTAAGCCCACTAGCGAGAGCATATTCAATTTGATTTATGTCTGTCCCCCACTCCAACCTACTTATGTCTGCCTCCAACGCCCACACTTACACAGAGGATGCCCACTGTCAAGAGCATATTTGACTCAACGTAACTGCGAGCACAGTCAGAATCACCTATACACCAAAACAATGACATCTTTTCCCTCTAGCGCAAACACTAATTTGATTTCAGCCACGTCTTTCCCCTCTGGCAACAAAATCAACCATCTCCATTTTCTACCTCGGAATCTTACTTCTTATTCCATCCTGTAGTTTTTAGAAAGTACTTGATTTTTGCTTATCTAATGACGCCAATTGAAGAAACCAGTGTCATGGATTTGTTAATTGGAAATAGATGTGGATTCGATCTTAGTGTTTGTTGATGATGAGCTTCGTGAATTTCAATAGAAAGTTGTTAACCTTAAAATAAAGATGTAGTCGATCTTGACATCTCTAGAAGATAAGCTTCATTTATTTTGTGACTCTTAAGATGATAATAGGGAGAGTAGGTCTCAACGTGTATTTTTTTAAATAAAGCTTTGTTTGAGAAAAAATATAATTTTTTGAAAGCAATTAGAAAATAAGTAATAGATTAGGCTTTGAAGAATGGATATAGGATAGAGTTTGAAAAAAGTGACATTCATTGATTAATGGCTACGTTTCAAGAGAGATGCAATTGGTGGAATCATAATTCAATTTTGTAAAAAGCTGTTTCAAATTTTTCAGCAATGTTCAATATTAAGTATATTGAGATCCCTCGAGTTAGAATATCAAGATACACATTATTTTTGCATGTAATTTATGCACTTTCAGCAAATGCTTTAAACTTTCATATCGTCAAAGGAGAGGAGAAGATCTGACATATTTAACAGTTTTGTGAATCTTCGTAATAGAATCATTATGCTCTTTTTGGTTATTACGAACAATAAAATTTATAATATGAACAAAACATCTAACATATAAAAGTAACATGCATAGATTGCATGCAAAAGTAACGTGTATCTTGATATTCTAACTTAACAGAACTCAATATATTTAATGTTGTACATTGCTAAAAATTTTGAAACAACTTTTGCAAAATTGAGTGAATATGACAATCAATTCGTATACAAATTTCTTTGAAGATGAGAATGGAAGTAGTCCTCCCACTAATGAAGATTGGTGGGTTGTTCGTGAATTTATAGTATTGTTGAAAGCGTTTTATAATGTATCGATGAAAGCTTCGTCAACTTTATATATCATCCGTCAATGTATTATTCCTTGAAGTATATATCGTAGAGTTATCAAAAAATATGTTGTAAGTGATAATTCATTAATAAAAACCATAACATTTGGTGTGTAAATGAAACATGAGAATTGAAAAAATTTTAATAAAGTCAATCACTACATGTACGTAGCCTTGTGCTTCATCCAGAATATAAGTTAAAATTCGCCAAGCATTATCTAAAAAAATTGCATGAAGTGAGACAATCAAGGAGTTGGTAATGAGATTGGAGAATACAACTAAAATATTGTATTCTTACTACAAAGAGGATTCACCAACGAATAATATGGAACAAGCTTATAAGCCTGTTGTTGATGTTACTCCTAACCTTATCGATGATAACAAGTTTGAATCGTCATTTCAAGTAGAATTGAATAATGAAAATAAGCACAGTAGTAAAAATGAAGTTGAAAATTATTTTTCAGAGAAACTTGAGAGTTTTTCAAACAACATAGATATATTGAGTCAGTGGAGAATATATATTTTGAAATGTCTCTTCTTTGCTAGCACCCTTTGTTTTAGTGGAGGGTCCGAGGCGGACGCCTGATGATTGGAACATGCGCCTAGAGTTACATCAAATCGAATATGCTCTTGGAAGTGGCTTCAGCGACTCAGCGCTGACGTCCATGCACTTAAAGAGCAAGTGCCCGAATATGAATTTAACAGCTAAACTAATGAGAATGATTGACTTGTTAATAGAAAATAATTTGGAAGTTGGTTTGTTAACAAATATAAACGAAGGACTATAGTTTAAGAATTTTTTTATTTTCTTAAAATAAATCAAAACGATTAAAGGTAGAAATTATATTTGCCAAATAAATAGTTAATAACATATATTTAATGTTTTCATAGATAATAACATTATTTAGACAGTTATTTAAAGTTGTAAGCACGAACAAAAAATATTATATTGAGAAATGTGAGAATCACCGGGTTTATGAATTGTGGTGTCCGGTTCAACCAACCGGTTCGGCTGGCTTTATAAACCAAAAAAATTGAAAAGGAAACAAAAATTTACCCGCCAGTGTTAGATCCTAAAACCCTATCTAGCTCTCTCCCTTTCTTCCCCTTCCTAATCTCTCTGCTCTTCCTCTCTTTCCTTTTCTCAAATTTCTGATCGAAATTTTATTTCTTTGATTTCTTGTCATCGAGCACCTCCACATATTCGAGGTTTCAGTTCCATATCCCCATAATTTTTAGGTGGTTTTGTGGCGATTTTAGTTTCCTACCGTCAATCTAGGGTTTTGGTATAAGCGATGTCATGGGAAGAAGAGATTGTGATGCGCGATGTTACAAATGCCGGTCTTGTAGTCAGTGACCGGACTGCACGAGAAGTTGCGACCCAGCTTGATTTGGAAGAAGCCCTGGAGGCCTCGAGATACTCGAGCCATCCTTATTCGACACATCCAAGAGAGGTAATTTTGGGAAGGCTATAGTTAAGGTGGATTAATTTCTATGAGAGAGTATATATATTAGTTTGAAATTGAGTGAGAGAAGGTGAGGTTGGTGCGTTCATTTTCATAAAGACTACGTTTTGACGATGAAGAATTCCACATCTATTGTCATATTTTCGTCTATAGTTTGATTATAGTCTCTTGTTTTATTGCGTTTTGGGAAAAGAGTTGAAATAATACAATTGGCTTATGGAAATAGGGTGGCTGCTTTCAGCTCAAGTGTTGTTATTTTGAGGCTAAAATTTGGATAGATTTGGTTACTCTTACTACGTGGTCAGAAGAATTCTCAATGGACGCGAATGGTTACATGGAACCTTTTTTTTTTCTTCTGATTTTCTGTAAAATTTGATGTGTAGACATTGCATGTTGGAGTCTTAGACTTAACACAACTTTTCTTGTTTGGACTTCCATTCTGCTACTTTTCCTATCTCAGTTTTAGTAATGAAACTTAGTTTCTTTAGATGTCTCAGATGGTCAGAAAAAATTGATTGTGGAACATACAGTTATAATGTAATTTTTATCTTCCTTCCAGTGGCCTCCATTGGTCGAAGTAGTGGATACGTGGGAGTTGCCTTCAGTGCTAATCGAGCGATATAATGCATCGGGTGGTGAAGGAACTTCCTTATGTGGAATGTTTCCTGAAATCCACAGAGCATGGGCTTCTGTGGATAATTCTTTATATCTTTGGCGCTTTGACAAGTGGTAACTGATTTTTGGATTTGAGTAGAGGATTTTGAGTCATGATATCTATTCTTATTTTATTGATGTGATGGTTATGACCTTGAAATTTTTGTGGAGTGAAAATTTGATAAATGACATTTTAGATAATCATACTTTTTTCTCAACAGAGCGACGCTGTAAATTCTTTTCACGGAATGAAATGAAATGAAAATAGTATTTATTTTGAATATGAGATTATGCAAGCTGAAAAGGTCAATTTAGTCCAACTTTGATTGGTGTCTTTTATTAGGAATTGCTTTATAGTAATTTAATTCTGTCTCCATCATAACATAGTTATTGTGTTCATGCTAATGATGTTGCTTAAGTCCGTTAAAACTACTGATATAGCAATTTTGGAATGGTGATATTTTCACAGTACCTGGTTTTGTAGTTACTTAGTCATCAGTGATTAGTTTTCACAAACCTTTTTGTAATCAGTGCTTCAATAATGTTTACACAGTATAAATTAGTTTCAAGTGTTTTATTTGTATTTAGATACTGATATTTTTTAGAAATTTATTTCATTAGTTTAACTTAAGGAATTTTTTCTATTTATTTTTATCTTGCTGATGATGTGTATTAAGACTTTTTCAAATTAAGGTGGAAGCTTTAATAACATTTTTGTTTGAATTTTTCTGCAATACTTTTTTATTAGGAAAGGAAAAGTGCTTAAAAATGTATTTTCTGGAAGGAGTTTAGTATAGTCGTAAGATGATAAATGATTAATATGTACTCTCTTTCTTGTTGGAGCTGGTGATAGGGGACTGCCAGAATTTTGGTGAGAAGTGGTTTGGATCCTTAACTTATGAGAAATATCATTCAATAGAGTGCAGATGAAGTTTTCTTTCTTACTCAGCTTTTCTCTGTTTCTCCTGCTTTGTCTTTGGGTTGTTGGTTTTCATAGATTTGTTTTATTATTGTTCAATGTGGTCGCCTAATGGAGCCGGTTTCTTTTATTTGGATCTGCATGATGAATAGTATACTGTATCTGACTTATCCACTTGTAGTATTATTGAAAATAACAAAATGTGTTCAATTATCTAGTGACAAGAGGAAATTCAGGTGTTTTGCTTCCTCTCTTTTTTTCCCATTTCCACCATTATTTAGTAAAATATTCTGTATTTTTTAAAAGAAGGTGGTGTATCATAGTAGTTAACAGGTACTCAGTAACTTGTGTTGTAATTGAGTTTGTTGTCCTTTTCTTTTAGGGAATGCTACATTACATTCTAATTTTACACTTTAATTATATAGGATGCTTTGGGGTTCATGTGTTATTAAATCATTGGTGAATGTGGTTTATTATTTTAATTATCTATAATTTATTATAACTGTTCTGTCACTGAATAAAAGAGTCATCATATTATAAATCTAAGAATGTACAATTATTTTGTAGAATGGAGATTACTATTTTTCCTTTCATTTTCTATAATTTTGTCTTTGCTATGTGATTGAGTAGTCTAGTCTTACATCTTTTTTCCTCCGATCTGTCTTGATTAGTGATGATCAGTGTCCTGAGTACAGTGGAGACGAGCAAGCTATTTGTGCTGTTGGCCTTGCCAGATCAAAGCATGGCATTTTTGTTGAAGCAATACAACATCTTTTAATTTTAGCCACGCCAGTGGAGGTATAGATTGTTTGACACTGCTCTCCTGCCCCATCTTCCCCCAGTTTTTACTGATGAGTGACCTTTTTCCTCCCCACTGTATTCTGCCAATAAACAATGTCCTGAACACTGAACAACACAAACACAAAGGAAAAATCTTACCAAACACCTGAAAATAAACCATAAGAAACTCTCCACTGGAGAGGAAAATTTCAACAACAAATAAAAGGTTTGATGATCCCACAATATCTGAAAAACATCCTACTATACTCTCTCCTTCTTCTAACCAACTTGTCAGACCTGCAAATAAACTACCTCGCACTACAAACAGATTTATCATTTAACAACTCACATCCTTCATTTACCCTTCCTTTTATAAAATTTACCAAATAACCTTGATGGTGGCGCATCAGCTTCATCTAGGTTATGGAAAAATCTGGATTTGAGTATAAAATAAGTCTTTTTCATGCACCAGTCTTAATGCTTTTTTCTCTGAATTTGGTTTTAGGAATATCCTTTCTGTAAAGTTAATACTTTGATGTGTTTTTTTATGGAAGCACGATGACTAAAGAGGTTACTACTTGTTTTCAAACATTTCATATGATCAAATCAGAGATTCATTCCCCTTGATTGTCTCTTTTTCCCTTACATTTTTCTTTCAATGGATTTTGTGAAAAAAACAATCCTAGTATAGATGTTGGTTTCATGCTGTCATTTTCTTTTTCCTCTACTTTCCATTCTTTTGCATTCACTACTTGTCAAATAAAAAAGGATTCAGGTGTCCAGAAAGTGGATTTGTTCTGTGTAGGACTAGGAAAGTATTAGTATTTCCATTATTCCACATAAAGTTTAACTTTTTGAAGGATGGTACCATTGTGAAGGAAGAACATTTTATGCTTCTCCTTTTGATACATATATCGTCACCCAATTATACAAATAGACGACTTTTATTTTGTAATGACTTAATTGTACAGTGTCAGTATTGTTTTTTGTTCCTTTTATTTTCTTTCATTCTATAGTTCTCTCTTCGATGTTTTCCTTGAAAAAAGAGGTGTTGGAGTTCTTTGTCTAATGTGTTATTTGTTGGATGTCAGAATATACTAATAATCTTAGCTGAGTGAGTTGCCATAGGAGCTAAGCTTTTAGGTTATTTCATTAATTTTTAAATATCTAAACTTTCCAATTTGAAATCAGCATTTGCTTTTTCTTATCAGTCTCCACTTTTTATCAGTTGATTCTTGTAGGAGTATGTTGTTCTTCTGGTGGTGATGGTATGGACCCTTATGCGGAGATCTCGTTGCAGCCTTTGCCTGAGTACACTATACCATCAGATGGTGTCACCATAACTTGCATCACATGCACTGACAAGGGTCGAATTTTTCTGGCAGGCCGTGATGGACACATTTATGAGCTGCATTACTCACCTAGTTCAGGTTGGCAAAAGTGCTGTCGTAAAGTTTGCCTTACTGCTGGTTTAGGAAGTGTAATATCTAGGTATGATGCCAGTTTTACCCAATGTTAGTCATTATAGAGTTGACATGTCATAAGAATGACATTTTTGCTGTGTACAGTTGCATTATTTGTTTGTACCTGACATTGAACATCAAATTGATTTGATAGTTTCAATAAAGTTGAATTAAACAAATTTTAAGAATAAAATATCATATTTGTATGATTTTGATTACCTTCCAATAATATACACACTTCTACAATTTCAATGTCACTCATCGTCTTAATGCATAATTTAAATTCATAACCACTTTAAATATGAATAATTAAACTTGTTTGTTTCCAGGTGGGTCGTGCCTAATGTATTTAAATTTGGCGCTGTTGATCCTATTTTGGAAATGGTTTTTGACAATGAGCGATACATTTTGTACGCTCGAACTGAGGAGATGAAGCTTCAAGCTTTTGTTTTGGGTGATGGTGATGGTCCACTGAAGAAAGTGGCAGAAGAAAGGAATGTGGTCAATCATAAGGATGGGTATTATGGAAGTAGACAGTCAGCTGGAGCAAGATCTGGAAGTCAGTCTGGAAATGCAACTATTGTTGGCATTTCGCCTTTAACTACACTTGAATCAAAGTCACTACACCTTGTTGCTATTTTATCAGATGGAAAAAGGATGTACTTAACCACTTTACCATCTAATGGAAATATAAGTGGATTTCGATCAAGTCATCATAAGCCTAGCTGTTTAAAAGTTGTAGCAACCAAGCCTCCTCCTCTGGGAGTTGGTGGTGGACTTTCATTTGGAACCACTCCTCTTGCTGGTAGACACCAGAATGAAGACCTTTCATTGAAGGTTGAGACAGCATTTTATTCGTCTGGGACTCTTATCCTTTCGGACTCATCACCCCCAGCCATATCTTCTATCCTACTTGTGACTCAGGATTCGACAATACAGTCTTCGATATCTAGCTCTTTAATGACAAGTTCAAGGAGTTCTCGTGCATTAAGGGAATCTGTTTCCATCCTACCCTTTGAGGGTCGAATGCTATGTGTAGCAGACATTTTGCCGTTACCAGAAGTTGCAGTTTCCATACAATCGCTATACTCAGCCATTGAATATGGTGGTTATGGGTATGGACTTTCAGATGAGTCATGTGGAAAAGCAATTGGAAAGCTTTGGGCAAGAAGTGATCTCTCTAACCAGCATATTGTTCCAAGGAGGAGATTAATTGTATTCAGTACAATGGGCATGATGGAAATAGTTTTAAATAGACCTGTGGACTTATTGAGGAAGCTGTTAGAATCTAACTCACCTAGATCAAACTTGGAAGATTTCTTCAATCGTTTTGGGGCTGGTGAAGCAGCTGCTATGTGTTTGATGCTAGCTGCAAGGATAGTTCATTCTGAAACTCTTATAAGTAGTATAGTTTCTGAGAAGGCAGCTGAAGCTTTTGAGGATCCTAGAGTTGTTGGCATGCCACAACTTGAAGTCAGCAGTGCCTTGTCAAATACTAGAACCGCAGCTGGTGGGTTTAGCATGGGTCAGGTTGTTCAGGAGGCTGAGCCTGTGTTTTCTGGTGCCCACGAAGGGCTATGTCTATGCTCTTCAAGGCTTCTTTTGCCACTCTGGGAACTTCCTGTTATGGTTGTAAAAAGTAGCTTGCAATCTGCAGATGATTCAATCGAAAATGGGGTAGTCGTATGTAGACTTTCAGCTGGAGCTATGCAAGTCCTTGAAAACAAAATCCGTTCCCTAGAGAAATTTTTAAGGTCTAGAAGGAATCAGAGGAGAGGACTATATGGTTGTGTAGCTGGCCTGGGGGATGTTACTGGCTCCATCTTATATGGAAGTGGTTCAGAATTAATATCTGGTGACCGTAGCATGGTAAGAAATCTCTTTGGTGGATACTCTCGTAGTGTTGATTCTAAGGGAAGTGAAACATCTAGTAAGAGGCAAAGATTGCCATATAGTCCTGCTGAACTGGCTGCCATGGAGGTATTTTAAAACTACTTTGATAAAGAACAAGGTTTCCTTTAACCTCTGAATCACTTCCTTTTGTTTTCTTGTCTAAACTTTTGTAACTTATGGTGCAGGTGAGGGCAATGGAATGTATTAGGCAATTGCTTCTTAGATCTGCTGAAGCTTTATTTTTGCTTCAACTGCTTTCTCAGCATCATGTGACGCGCTTGGTTCAGGGGCTGGATTCTATATTGCGAGAAGCATTAATCCAGCTGACATTTCAACAACTTGTTTGTTCAGAGGAGGGTGATCATCTTGCTACAAGACTTATTTCAGCCTTGATGGATGTAAGGGAGTTTAATATCGTGTCAATTACGAAGTTCTCATTGTCAGATTCTTCTCCTGCTTATTTTCGTATTATTCTTAAGCATCTCCTTTTTTTACACGTTATGGTTTCTACAGTTTTACGCAGGTCCTGATGGTAGGGGTACGGTAGATGATATAAGTGGGAGGTTAAGGGAGGGTTGTCCAAGTTATTTCAAGGAGTCTGATTACAAATTTTTCTTGGCTGTGGAATCCCTAGAGAGAGCTGCTATGACTCTGGACCCTATTGCAAAAGAAAACCTTGCTAGGGAAGCTTTTAATTTCCTTAGTAAAGTTCCAGAATCTGCAGATCTAAAAACTGTCTGCAAGCGTTTTGAGGATTTAAGGTTAGTTTAGTTATCTAGATTAATGTTATTGGCAGCTCAACAAATCTGTACTTGTAATGGTAGGTTCTTTGAATCCTAAAATGAGAATGCATTGCAGATTTTATGAAGCTGTGGTTCATTTATCTCTTCAAAAGGCACAGGCTCTTGACCCTGCAGGGGATGCTCTCAATGATCAAATTGATTTGGCACTTCGAGAATGTGCACT
The DNA here is from genome assembly GCA_022433055.1 of Begonia peltatifolia. Taxonomy (NCBI): domain Eukaryota; kingdom Viridiplantae; phylum Streptophyta; class Magnoliopsida; order Cucurbitales; family Begoniaceae; genus Begonia; species Begonia peltatifolia. The sequence continues at coordinate 713,711 of CM039519.1, read as the reverse complement.
TGCTCAGCGTGAGCAGTGTTATGAGATAATTATCAGTGCTTTGCGATCTTTGAAAGGTGACAATTTACAAAAGGAATATGGGTCATCTGCTAGGCAAGGAGCTGCTCAATCTGCACTTGATCAAGCATCTCGAAAGAAATTTATTTGTCAAATCGTGCAGCTTGGTGTTCAATCACCTGATAGAATTTTTCATGATTACTTGTATCGAGCTATGATTGTTTTGGGCCTTGAAAATGAGCTGTTAGAGTATGGAGGAACTGATTTGGTCCCTTTCTTGCAAAGTGCTGGCAGCAAAGCGATACTAGAAGTATGATTTTTCTTTTTGTTTTATTAACTCTTTTATGTTTTGAATAAGAGATTTATGGGGATAAACTGTATATTTTGTGTAATATTATCTAGTCTGTCATCATAGTATGTGCAGCTTTTGACAATTTCATTTATATTGGTTCCGTCCCTTAGCTTGCGGCTTTCTGACTTTTGTGTAGGTTCGAGCAGTTTCAGCAATCACATCAGTGGCATCTCCACTGGGTCAATCAGGGCAACCAATCCAATGTGATCAAGTGAAATATTTTGATCTTTTGGCTCGATATTATGTCATGAAGCGAGAGCATTTGCTTGCAGCTCATGTATTGCTTAGGCTGGCTGAGAGACGCTCAACTGATACTGGCGATGTTCCTTCGTTAGAGCAAAGGTTGACATTTAACTTCTATCATTTACTCTTTCGACTATTCTTTTACTCATTCTTTATCATTGATGTTGCAAAAAATTTGACGTGCTGTGAGTTAGATGTGGGCCTTCCTTTGTGAAAGGCACAAAAGATTAGTGCCTATTTCTACACTGCCACACTAGTTACTATTGGAGTGTATAAAGTTCTACTATACAGGTTGCATATAAATCAGCATGGAACATATATCTTCATTTTCATCTATTTATTTGATCTATGTTTTTCTTGATTCCAATTAATCTATGATAATTAGAAGGCAACACTTACCCTTAGAGTCCTAATTCATAGAGTTTTGATTCTTTTAAATATAAATTTTGATATCCATTCTACAGTATCAAATGAATGACGAAAAAAGAAAAGTTATGAGCATACCGTAATAAAATAATCTTTTTTAGCATTCTAAAGAAAGAATGTATGATTCATTGACTTGAGGAAAATAATTAATTGAGAAACTAGCCCTTTATTAATGTATGATGGTTGGATTCTCTTTAGTGCCGAGAAGGGATTGGCTTTCATGATGTGATTTTATTTTGTTTTTGTTGATATAAAAAGTTATTCAGATGCAATAGCTGGAATTGCTCAATGCACGGTGTCACGGTTATACTTTCAAGAGGGTTAATAAGATCGTGTGACACCCATTGTCGCAATTTTAATGGGTCAGCCTATGAGCGCGCCAACTGCGCTGAGTACCCACTTCACTAGAGAGGATTTTTTGTCTAGCGAGTAAGTAATGAGGGGACAAGATTATCCGAAAAGAGAATCATTGAGTATTGTGACCATAAAGAGAGAGTGTGTAAAAAATTTGTTAATTGATTGACAACAAATTACATTGGTGGGTAGGAAAGTCTACATGCTATCATGCCTCTTCCCTCCTAAAGAGCAATCCGGACCATCTCCAGGATAGCAGGAGTATACATGCTATAGTGGCGAGGAGTCACAATGAAAAAAAAGAAACAGATACAACTGAAGTACTTACAAAGGAAATAAATCTACCTAATAGCATGAGTGGCGATAGACAACATGCCTTGGACAAGTCCAGACCTTGACATTTTCCCCTATTTGAGCTGTTGACGTCTTCGTCTTTGAATTTTTTGATCTTCTGTACTGAGTTCTTTAAGTCTTCTGCCTTCTCTCAAAATATTTCGTCGTTTCCTAATTCTTTTCATCTGATGATATATTCCTGGTATTGTTGTCAGCCTATTCTGATGCTTCAATCTGCAAGGATTTCTTCAACTTCCTTCTTCTTTTGGTCGTTGATGGAGATATTTGGTTTGGTGATGTCGTTTCTTTTCTTGTCTTCATCGTCTGGGTGGTAAGGTTTTAAGTTGCTGACATGGATCACTGGGTGGATTTTGAGACACGACGACAGATTAACTCTGTAGGACGTTCTTCTGATCTTCTCGATAACTTCGATAGGACCTTCATGTTTTCTGATAAGTCGCTTGTCTTTCTTTCCCATGAAGCGAAGTTGTTCAGATAACAATTTAATCAGCACCAAATCTTCAAGCGTTAAACTCCATTGGCCGCCGTTTCCTATCTGACCACTTCTTCATATGTTTAGAGGCTCGCTTCAGGTAAGCGCGAGCTATCTCTGCATTGTGCTTCTATTCTTTGGAGAAGTTGTATGTCTTTGGGCTCTTTCCAGAATAAGGTTGTTCTAAGGTGTGGGGCATGATTGGTTGTCTCCCGCAAACCACTTCGAATGGACTCATTCTCGTTGAAGAGCTCTTCTGACAGTTAAAACAAAATTGCGCCACATCATGTAGACTCGGCCAATTCTTCTGATTAGTATTGATGGAGTGCTGCAGATATTCTTTAGGTAAACTGGTGAAGCGTTCTGTGTAACCATCTGTTAGGGGGTGTTAACTGAAAGAGATGTTCAAACTAGATCCAAGTAGCTGAAATACTTCCACCTAAAAGGACCCAGTGAATCGGGGATCTCCATCACTGACAATGCTTTGAGGAATTCCTCATAACTTCACTACATGCTTGAAGAAGAGTTGAGCGGTTGTCTCTGCGGGACAGGGTCTCAGAGTAGCAATGAACGTGGCATACTTAGAAAATTGGTCGACAACCACTAATATTGCTTCAAAGTCGTTGGCAGATGGCAAGTTCGTGATGAAATCCAAGTAAACGCTCTCCTAAGGCATCTCTGGTACTGGTAGAGGTTGTAGTAGGCTCGCAATCTTGTTCCTTTCCATATTGTCTTGTTGACACACCAAACATGTTTGGTGTACTGCATAACATCATCTCTCATTTGGGGCCAGTAGTATCCTCTTTTTAAGAGGACATAAGTCCGCTGCTATCCTGCATGATCAGCCCACAAAGTATCGTGGCATTCTCGCAGAAGAGTACGCCGTAAGTTATTGGTCCGGGGTACATACAAACGGTTTCCTTGTGTGAAGAGCAAATCATTTTCAATCCAAAACTGCCGAGTTTTTTCTTCTTTCCCAAGTTGCATGACCGCCCGAGCTGCGGGGTCGTTTTGTAAACTATCTCGGATACAATCTTTCAAAGATGCATTAACTTTGCTTGCTTAAAGTTGAGATAGATAACATAGGTTTGCATACTCTGTCTTCCGACTCAATGCATCGGCTACCTTATTGTTCTGGTCTGACTTGTGTTCGAAGTGGAAATCGAATTCTGAAATTAATTCGTGCCAACGTGCCTGTTTGACTGAGAGTTTTGGTTACCCAAAGAAATGATAAATTGAGTTGTTGTCTGTTTTTACGATGAACTTTGACCCAAGCAGATACTGTTTCCTCACACGGAGACAATGTACTATAGCCAACATTTCTTTCTCGGAGGCAAATGTATTTTCTCTCTGCCTCTTTCAACTTGCGACTTTCAAAGGCGATAGGATGACTTTTTGCAACAGGACTCCTCCTAGAGCAAAATCTGAGGCATCAGTCTCTACTTGAGTGACATCGGCTAGTGCGAGCACATGCTCCTGTATCATAGTTTTTTTCAGATTGGCAAAAGATTTTTGGCATTCAAAGTTCCACGTCCAAGACACTCCTTTCTTTAAGAGTTCTGCTAGGAGTGCGGCTCTTTTCGAAAATCCTTCTACAAATCATCTATAATAATTGATAAGCCCGAGAAAAGAACGCAGTTTAGTGATAGATACTGGGGTCTTCCAATCTTTGATTGCTCTTATTTTGTCAGTGTCCATGCGAAGACGATCATGTTTAATAATGTGCCCAAGCATTTCGATGCTCTCATGAGCAAAGGAGTATTTCTCTTTTTTCACATATAGTTGATTTTCCTTCCGCTTTTTGAAAACTAGTCGGAGATGAGCTTTGTGTTCTTCTAGAGTTTCGCTATAGACAACAATCTCATCAAGGTACACGACGACGAACTTATCAAGGTACTCATGGAATACTTGATTCATGAGGGTGCAGAAGGTTGCAGGGGCGTTTGTTAGCTCGAACGACATTATCAAGAATTCGAAGGCTCCATATCTTGTTATGCATGTTGTTTTGGGTTCGTTACCCTCTGCAATCCTTACTTAGTAATAGCCATACTGCAAAACAAGTTGGTGAAGTACTTGGTCTTATATAATTGATCAAAAAGATCGGTGATGAGCGGGACGGGATACTTGTTGCGTACCGTGACTTTGTTGAGTGCATTGTAATCTATATACATTCGTAAACTTTCATCCTTTTTCTTTTGGAACAACATTGTTTCTCCAAAAAGTGCTTTTAGTAGGTCTGATGAATCCGACCTCAAGTAACTCGTCTAATTACTTCCTTAATTTTGTCAGTTCTGGCGGAGCCATTCTACACTGCGTCTTTGCAGGAAGTTTAGATCCTGAGATCAGTTCAATCTGATGATCAATGTCCCTTCGTGGAGGTAAAGTCTTAGGTAAGCACTCGGGCATGATACCCCTAAACTCTTTTAAAACTTGTAAAATTTCAGGGTGTATTATTTCTTCATTTTTCTTTTTTATCTCCAACGAAACAATGATATAAGTTGGATCATTGTGCTTCAGCCATTTCTTGAATTTCATAGTAGAGATCGTCTTTATGTTGTTAGCATTTTATTGTTTAAGAATCGCAGAAACAACAGTTGAGTTGTTACTTGTGATAACTAAATATTTTGCTGAGGGCATTGAGATGACTTTATGTTCTATCAAGAATTCCATCCCTAAGATGGTGTCAAAGTCGTTCATCTGTGTTATGACAAAATCAATGAGACATGCCCATGAGCCGAGTTTCAACTGAACTCTCTTTACGACCTCGAGCACCGGCGTCGCTTTTGCTTTCACCGTTTTCATTCTACCATCATTTTTTTCTAGCTTCAGAGCAAGACGATGAGCTTCTTTTTCCGTAATGAAGTTGTGAGTAGCTCCCGAGTCTATCATCGTACTCTTAGTAGATTTATTATTAATGGATGACTCTACATACATGATACCTTTATCTTAGGTCTTATTTAGCTTTTCCATATGTTGTTGTATGGTTGACAATAATCTCATAGTCCCAATTCCTGCAAGTTCAGTGGCTTCTTCTTTGACGACAACTTTAGCCGAGTTGTCATCATGAATCGAAGCTTGTAATGCAGTTAGGGCCGATCTATGCGGACACTCAGCTACTTGATAGGGTTCTTTGCACAGAAAACATGATATAGGCCTATTTGTTAGTCATTGGTTGCTAGCACTTCTTGGTGCTTCGTAACCTTCTCTTGGGACAAATAGTTTCTTTTCAACCGTTGTTGTGTTCGGGGTCTGGAACTTGATGGAGTTTGAGCTACTATGAATGTTCTTCTTTGGCCTAGGATTCTCGGTGTCATAATCGAACAATCGCTCTGCTGCGGCAAGTGCGCTTAAAAGACTTTGTATTCTTTGTTCATATAATTTGGTCTTGGTCCAAAGTTTAAGACCTTCAATGAAAGTAAAGATCTATCTTTCTCCGACATATCTCTAATATTCAGCATGAGTCCTGAAAACTGTTTGACATATTCGCGAATACTTGCAGTCTGCTTTAGGTCTCGGAGTAGTCTGCGAGCGTTGAATTCAATATTCTTTGAAAAGAATTGATCCTTTAGTGTTCTTTTTAGTTCTTTCCAAGTATCAATCACACATTCACCAATATTAATATCATGGTATTTTGATCTCCACCAAAGTTTTGCATCACCAGTAAGATGAATTGTGACAAAGACTACTTTTGATTTTTCATCTGTTCTGGTGGCCTTGAAATATTGTTCCATATCGAAGATGAAATTTCCTACTTCTTTTGCATCGCGTGCTCTCCCAAAAGGTTTTGGCTCTGGGATTTTCATTTGATTAAATTTAGCAGTAGTATTAGCATGGGTCTGACTCCCCATGGCTCTCATTGTAAGATTTAGTTTAATGTTGATTTCGGCAGTTTTAGCCCTGAGAGAATCAATCATTGTTTTGAAGATTTTGGTCATCTGGGAAACAATTACTGGCAATCGGGTATGAGCTAGCTCGATCTCTTCGACACGTTCAATGATCTCGATTATATTGTTTGTGGAACTTTTCTCCGTTTCAACTCCCTTTCCATTTTCTTGTCGAGACTCGAGGGTCTCTACTCGATTTATCAGCTCTGGAATCAGTATGGCGTCTATACTGTTGTGAACAGCCGCAATCTTAGCAGGAAATTCAGATATTTCTTTCATTCGTTCTTCTATGAATCGAATGTTGAACTAGTATGTCTTGCAGATATCGTATTTTTTCTTCGAACGCGGCAGGGGGCTCGAGTTGTTCTGACCGTGAATTTGACTTTTGCATCGAATTTTTCTTTGGCATGGTTCCTCGCAATTTTGAGCCAATTTAGCTCTGATATCAACTTTTATGGTGTTACTTTTAAGAGGGTTAATAAGACCTTGTGATACCCACTGTCGCAATTCCAATGAGTCAGTCTATGAGCGCATCAACGGCGCCGAATGCCTATTTCATTAGAACAAGTTTTTTGTCTAGCGAGTAAGCAATAAGGGGACAAGATTATCCGAAAGGAGTATTATTGAGTATTGTGAGCTTAAAGAGAAAGTGTGTAAAAAACTTGTTTATTGATTGACAGCAAATTACATTGGTGGGTAGGGGGGGGTCTACGTGTTATCATGCCTCTCTCTCTTAAAGAGCAATCTGGACCATCTCTATTATGGCAGGAGGATACATGCTGTAGTGGCGATGAGTCACTTACAATGAAAAAAAAAAACCAGATACAGTTCAAGTGTTTACAAAGAAAATAAATCTACCTAATATCATGAGGGGCTATAGACAACATGCCTTGGACAAACGCAGACCTTGACACACGGCGTGGACATCTGTCATTTTATTTTAATTTTTTGAATTGTGAAATGATGCTACAAATTTTAGCTCTTTGGTTGTTGATCGGTTGTCTAAACAAAGCCAAATGAAGAGTTAGCTTCAATTTGTTCTTGTATGAAGACATTTCCCATACTTATTTTTCAGTGTTTTTTACTATTCAGGTGTCAATATTTGAGTAATGCAGTTCTACAAGCAAAGAATGCAAGTAACAGTAATGGTTTGACAGGCTCAACTCGAGGTGCTTTGGACAATGGATTGCTAGATTTGCTTGAAGGCAAGCTTGCAGTTCTTCGGTTTCAGATGAAGATTAAAGAGAACCTAGATGCTATATTCTCCAGATCAGAAGCGTTGTCTAACACGTCTGTGTCTGATCAAAATGAATTGCTTACTGAGAGTAGTTTGGCTTCTGATGCTGATGTTTCAAATACTGTACGGCAAAAGGCAAAAGAGCTATCTTTGGATTTAAAGAGCATAACCCAACTATACAATGACTATGCTGTTCCGTTTGAGATGTGGGAGGTATTCTCCATTTCTTTCTTTGTTATATTAAGGAATTTTGGCTTTGGTTTTTTAGAAGATTATAAATTCAGAAATTTCCTTCATGCTATCAGTTAAAAAATACATCTGTTGAGTTAAATCCTTTTTAAACTAAGCTATGCTAATCTTTAGTACCTCGAGGCCCTTCTCTGCCTTTTGTAAATATGGAAAACTCTATAGGTTTGGAAACTTAAAATTCTCATAGCTACACAATTGTTGATGTGATAATATATTGATCGGTAAACAAAGAACTTTGAATTTTCTTTAAAGTTATCATACTTACATTTATTATATAATATTAGGAAATTTAAGTTTTCAAATTTAGGAGTAAATATTTTTTTTTTTATCAAGATTTATTACCTTCTTTGTCTTAATAGAAATTATATAATTTTATCATTCAAGTATAGGAAATAAAATTTTTATTTTCCATTTCTGTCGATTTCTAGATAGTATCAGAGAAGGTTTTCACGCTGCTATTCTGATTACACACCAAAATAATAATTTCTTTGGTTACCCACCGTCGCTGGACCCATCTCCTTTGTCGTCGCTGGACCCATCTCTTTTGTTGTCGATAGTAGGATACAAACCTGCACAGGCGTAGGCCTAATCTTTATCTCAGTCGTATTGCCACTCATTCTACCTTTGGTTGAACTCAGTAGGGTACATCTCTCGGTCTCACAAACCCAAATCGCTATCTCCTTTAAGTTGTGCACAGTATGACATCCAAAATCCTAGCTTTATCAGGAAGCTTCTCTCGTCCAGAGCAAAATTCGGTGAACTCTGGAACTTTTGAAAATGTCGCTTTTCTCATCACAAATTCCTGACTTAATGGTCAAAATTTTCTCAAATGGTATCAGTCTGTTAATATGTTTATTTGTGGTAGAGGCAAAGAAAACTATCTAACTGGAGAAATTTCAATACCAACAAAGGATGATCCACACTATACGAAGTGGAAAGCTGAAAATGATCTAATTATGCCGTGGCTTATCAACTCAATGAACGGAGATATTGGAGAAAACTTTCATCTATATGAACAGCACAAGAAATTTGGGATGTTCTTAGATAAATCTACTTTAACTATGAAAATACATTAGAATTATTTGCAATAGAGTTAATTCTTCATTACCTAGGTCAGGATGATCTCTTGGTGACTCAATATTTAGCATACTCACTCGCCATTGGCAGCAATTTGACATTTGAAAAACATGAATGGAAGTGTTCTGAAGATTTTACACTGTATAGGAGGATTGGGGAGAAAAACAGAACATTTAAATTTCTCTTTGGATTAAGCAAAAATCTTGATGATGTCTAAGGTAGAGTGATGGGAACCAAGCCTTTTCCAAGCCTTCAGGAAACTTTTTCTGAGGTTCGTCGGGAGAAAAGCAGGAAAAAGGCGATGATGGTACTCAAAACTCTCCTCAAATTGTGGAAAGATATGCTCTTTTGCTCCGTAACTCATGATCTCAATATCAAGATAGCAGTCAAAATTGAGGAAGACTATGGTGTGATCATTGTGCTAAACCGGGTCACACAAAGGATACATGTTGGAACCTTCACGAGAAACCAGCCGATTAGAAACGTTCAAAGTCAAATTTTGATAGAGAAAACCATGCAAATTCAGTAAAAACAGTGGAGGAACAATCATTCTCTTTCACTAATGAACAGCTTGAAGTACTTTTGAGGTTACTAAATGACAATTTCCACGTCTCATCAACCACCTACTGTCATGCATGCACGAGAATGTAATACACCTCATGCACTCTCTGTTAAAACCAAAAACTCAAAACAGTGGATCATTGACTTGGGAGTATCATATCATATGATCGGAGATAAGTCTCTGTTTTGTGATGATCAACCATGCAAATCCAACCTTACAGTACGCATTGCGGACGGCTCTTTGTTCGAAGTTGCTAGAACTGTTTGGGTTAAAATCTCTCCCAAAATTAGTTTCAAATCGGTGCTTCATGTTCCTAAACTTGACTGCAATTTGATATCCATTAGCAAGTTGTCACGTGATAATCAATGTTTTACTAAAGTTTTTTCAAATGTGTGCAATTTTTAGGAATTGAGTTCGAAGAGGAAGATTGACAGTGCAGAGATGTGCTCAGGACTTCATTTCTTTCCAACCTGTAACTGCTCTTATCTCAAGCAATGTCATCTCCAAAACTCAATGTTCTCATCATTCTCGTTCCAAGTATGTCTTTGATTCAAGTGTCAAATAAAGATAATGAAATTATGTTATATCACTATCAGTTAGGTCATCCAAACTTTGTCTATTTTGAAAGATTGTGTCCTCATTTGTTTATCAATAAGAGTCCAAATTTTTTTTGTGGTGAGATTTGTCAACTTGCAAAACACACATAGTTTGTTTATCTAAGTGTACTTTACAAACCATCATGCCCCATTAACATTTTTCACTCGGGAGGGTGCCCTTATATCACAGTGAACTGGTAAATGGTTTTGATGGTTTGTCTCCTTTGTGGATGATCATATCCGACTCACATGAGTATTTCTTATGAAAGAAAAATCTAAAGTTCGTAGAATATTATAAGCTTTTCATGTCATGATCTAGACCCAATTTAATGCAAAAATTCAGATTTTAAAATCAGACAATGCTCGAGAATACTTCTCTTTCCCTTTCAGTGAATAATTGTCAAAACAAGGTATTATTCAAGTAAGTTCTTATGTTAACACACCTTAACAAAACAAAGTGGCAAGAAAGAATTGTCACCTCCTAGAAGTCGCCTGTTCTCTCGTGTTTTCGACTAATGTTCCTAAATACTTTTGGAGAGAAGTTATTCTTACTTTACATATCTATCTCATAAAATAGATTAACCTCCCGTGTCTTAAAATTTGAAACTCCCACGTGCTCTTGCACTCTTCTCTAATCTTTCTTTCAAAATATTCGGATGCATTGCATTTGTTCACGTGTACTCTCAAAATAGAAGTAAACTTGATCGAAAATCCACACAGTGTTGTATTTATCGATTATTTCGTGAATAAAAAAGGTTACAACTGTATGTGCTCTACTACTAGGAAGATAATTGAAACAATGGATATGACCTTCTTTGAAGAACAACCTTTCTTTCCCAAATATGAACTTCATGGGGAGAATAAAAAAGAACTTCATCTTTGGAATTGGGATTCCTTGACAGAAAACTCACAAACGATCCAAACAATTCAATTTAAAATCCAATCAGAACCAAGCATTGGTATTGAACCTGATACTAGTACTCCTGAGTTCAAGAAGACCTAGCCCTTAACCAGAAAATAAAGAGATTCGAGTATATGTCAGACGGGAAAAACAACCTCAGAGAGAGATTGAGTCCAAAGCACATCTCAAAGCTGTCCATGATTCCGAATTGAATGCAAGAGCTGTAGAGATTAACACAAAAGAAAAAAAATAGATTGGGATAGAAAGAAACTGAAAGGATTCAAACTACAAAGGAGCTGGAACTTTCAATTGCCTTGAGGAAAGGTATTTGAAGTTGTACTCAACATCCGATTATGAATTTTATATAACATGCGGGACTTTCAAAATCATACCGAACTTATACCACAAAACTAGATAGTATCAAAATTCCAACAAACATTGAGGCCTTAAAGCACCCTGGTTGGAAACAAACCATTCAAGACGAAATTACGACCTTAAAACAGAATGGAACATGGATTATTACCAAACTTCCACCAGGAAAAGGGGTAGTGTGCTGTAAATGGTTATTTACTGTCAAACATAAAGCTGATAGAAGTATTGAAATGCTTAAAGTTCGATTGGTAACAAGAGGTTTTACTCAATCTTACGATATTGACTACCAGGAGACCTTTGCTTCGGTCGCAAAACTCAATACTATCCAAATACTCCTTTCGTTAGCAGCTAATTTGGATTGACTACATCGACTCGATATAAAAATTACTTTATTGAATGGAAAACTTGAAGAGGAAGTCTACATGGAAATTCTTTCGGATTTACAAATAGGCAATATTAATAATAAGGTATGCAAATTATTGAAATTATTGTATGGATTGAAGCAATATTCTAGAGCATGATTTAGTCATTTTTCAATTAGTAGAAGAACAAGGATTTAAGTAGCGTCAAGTTGATCATACACTATTCATAAAATACTCTCCTGATAAGAAGCTAGTTATTCTCATTGTGTACGTGGATGACATTATTTTGATAGGAGATTATAAGGAAGAATTATCAAGAATTAAATAGTCATTAGCAGAAGCATTTGAAGTAAAAGACCTTGGCCCTCTGGAAGTGGCTCGGTCAAAGAAAGGTATATTTGTCTCTCAACGCAAGTATACAATGGATCTACTTAAAGATCGGCAAAGCTGCAAACACACCGATGGATACTAACAAGAAATTAAAATGTGAAAAATAATGGACACTAGTAGACAAAGGGAGATGTCAACGTCTTGTAGGATGACTCATTTATCTTGCTCATACTCGACCTGATATTGGTTTTACGGTAAGCGTAGTAAGTCAGTTTATAAATCAACTCATGAAAGAACACATGGAAGCCTTGTACCGTATTCTCAGATATCTTAAAATGACTTCGGGTCGAGGACTATTATTCAAGAAAAACGAAAGTAGGGATATAACTCTCTACTCAGATGCAGATTGGGCACGAAGTCATATAGATCGAAAGTCAACAACGGGATATTGCTTAGAAGTTTGGGGAAACATTGAAACATGGAGAAATAAAAGGCAAGATACAGTTTCCAAATGTAGTGCCGAAGTAGAACTAAGGGTTTTTGTTGTGGCTATGTTCGAAGGAATTTGAATAAGGCAAGTCATGACTGAATTGGGATTAGAAATTGAGAAAATAGCTAAGCTTGGATGCGATAATCCAGCTGCAATTAGCATTGCAAATTATCTTGTTCACCATGACAGAACTCAATATGTGGAGATTGATTGACATTTCATGACAAAGAAAATTGAAAAATTAAAAGTGCAAATGATTTATACTCCATCTCGAGAATAACTTGCTGACATCTTAACAAAGACATTACCAAGTTCAATTTTGAGGATTTATGTAACAAGTTGGATATGTACAATGTATACAACTCAACTTGAGGGAGAGTTGAATTTTTCTCAAAGTTATCATAGTTAGATTTGTTGTGTAATATTAGGAAATTTAAGTTTTCAACTTAGATTCTCTGATTTAGGAATAAATGTCTTTTTATTTATTAAAATTTATTACCTTTTTATCTTAATAGGAATTGTATATATAGTGGTGTAATTTTATCATTCAAGTATAGGAAATAAAATTATTATTTTCTATTTCTGTCGATTTGTACGTGAAGGTATTGCCTTTTTTTGAGTGGAGTAGGTTTGACTGCTACCCAAGGCAATAGACTGAGAACACCTGAAATTATAGGATTGTTTGATTGTCTAACATGGTTGTCTTAGGACGTGGTTTAAGGAATATTTTAAAGCATTTATGAGAAAAAGGGTCGTCTTGACGGGTATTTAGTAATATAAATTCTTTCTTTCAGCAATATTCAACCATGTAGTCATTGGAAATTCAAGTTTTTATGAAAGTGTATTAACAAACGTGGATTTGTCCATAGGCACCGCAATGCCGTGGACAATGTTCCGATTAAAATATATGGACTGCAGAGAAATGCACTACTGCAGCATTTGTGATGCTCAGTCTCAATGAATTTTAAAAGCGTACGATAAGATCGTACCGTAATTCTTCTTATCGTACTGTAATTCTTCATATAGGTGTTAGTGAAATTTTATTTACAATAAAAAAAAAAAGAATCTTCGGCTTAATTCGACGTAGGAAACTCATAATTTTGTGAAAAGGAGAATAATAGTAATCTTTATAGGCTTCTCTCAGTTTTTAAACGTATGAAACTTGCGTTTAATTTTTTTTTTTCTGCATTTCACCTTTTTTGTCTCTTCTATCTTGAGTAATTGCTCATTAATGCATTGCAATACCTTGGAAAAATACTGAGAGATACGTTCATTCATTATACGCTTCTCATAATTTAATCCATCAATTTGAAGCTGCATAGAGAAATCTCAAGGCTTTATAGGTTTATTTTCTAGTTTATAAATGAATTGACCCTTTGATTGGTATTTTTAGATATGTTTGGAAATGTTATACTTCGCAAATTATTCTGGTGATGCGGATAATACTATCATAAGAGAAACTTGGGCAAGACTTATTGACCAGGCTATCTCCAAAGGTGGCATTGCTGAAGCTTGTTCTGTACTGAAGAGGGTGGGTTCTCATATTTATCCTGGTGATGGAGCTGGTTTACCTTTAGAAACTCTTTGTCTTCATCTTGAGAAGGCGTCACTGGTATGTTTTTGTTCGATGAATATTCAGTTTGATGATGTTAATGATGATACCGTCATTCTATTCCATTGCAGTTTATTCTCTAAGTAGCAGTTGCAAAGTAATGTGGACAATTTTTCATATTTGTACTTTTATAATCTGCACCTTTTCTGAATTAAATTTGGACATATTGGGATGATTTATTAGATTCACTGCTTCACCTTGGAGAAGAAACTTGTTCCTTGAGTTTAATCAATACCGTGATGATTTGATTTGAACATGGCTCTTAGAATTTGGAGGATCTACGACACTTCCGCTTCCTTGAACTGAAAATGAAATAATTTTCTCTAGGGGAGATGGACATTTACTTTTTTTTTTTTTATATTTTCCATTGTTGGTGCTTTTAAATTTTGTTCTTATTATCTATTAAATAAGTAATCTAAATTGGAAAGGAGTTATGAAGAGTAATTTCTTTGTTAGCGAAAGTAGAATAATCTATTTATGGCTTGTGATGCTGTCATTTCTTTTCACCACAATCATTCGCGAAGTAGGTAGTCATGTTAATGAGAAGAAATGATAAATTCAAAATTTTCTTTCAGGAGAGATTAGATTCAGGTACTGAGCCAATCGGAGATGAAGACGTTGCGAGAGCTCTTCTTGCTGCATGTAAGGGTGCAACTGAGCCAGTATTAAACACATACGATCAATTGTTGTCAAATGGAGCTATTTTGCCTTCACCCAAACTTCGGTTGAGGCTTCTGCGATCTGTATTGGTGGTGTTACGGGAGTGGGCGATGTCGATATTTGCACAGAGAGTGGGTACTAGTACAACTAGAGCTTCTCTCATACTAGGTGGAACCACACCACTTGCGCAAACTGCAGTTAGCCAACGGTTCCTAGACAAAATCACAAGCGCTGCTAACAGGTCCTTTTTCGTCTTTGACCTCTCTTTCTCTCGTGCTTCATTTTTAATCTTTTTTGATCTGCTAATGTTGGTTGTTTGAGCTGTGATGTTGGTTGGGTGTGGGCAACATATGCATAATGTGATGGTATTATATAGATAGGTCATATTCAATCCATCATTCCCTTAAACTGTTATATCATGATCCATTGTGACAGATACATGACCGAGGTCCGACGCCTACCGCTTCCTCAGAATCTAACCGAGACTGTCTACCGAGGGCTTCGAGAGCTGGAAGAGTCGATTACGAGTCCTTATTCTTACCATCAATTTTGATTTTCCTGTGTCGCATGGTGTTGTGCACCAAATCACAAATGTGTTGCCACTTTTATTTTTATTTAATTATTAAATTATCAAAATAAATATTTCTTAAATGAGGCCTTGGGAAGGACGACCGTCGTTGACACGTCTCAACTCAAAACAAATGTTGTCACCAACCTTAACCTTAACATGCATTTTAATCCAAGTACGCAACAAGGACACATGTAAGACATGTGTCACAATATAAAAGGGTGTATGAAAAGGAAAACAAATAGTTAATTAGACCCACTTAGTTGGTTTTGACCTTAATCGCAACTATATATACGTCCATGGTCTCTCTCTCTCTAAAATTGGTAAATCTCTCTCCGAAAGATATTGAGTTCGTTGGAGATTTTTCTGTTCTTTCGGAATCTTCACAACTCCCGTCTTCGTGGGATTTGATTCCTCCAACTCGTTTCCTTTTAATCTGAATTCCCTTTGTTTGTTTCCCATTCATTCCTCGTCTTCGACGCCATGGGCATCAAATCCTTCTTCTCCCGCAAGAAGAAATCCACCCTCTCCCTCCAATTCCCACCTCAATCTGCAACTCCCCTCTCGCAATGCGGCTCTCCGCTGGTTAGTTCCCGGCCTCAAATCTCCGAACTGGAGGAGGTTTTCAAGAAATTCGACGTCAATGGAGACGGGAAGATCTCCTCCTCCGAATTAGCGTCCATAATGGGCAACCTTGGTCACCCGGCTACTGAGGAAGAGGTGAAGAAGATGATCGCAGAGGTCGACCGCGATGGCGATGGATTCATCGATCTGGCGGAATTCATCGAGTTGAACACGAACGGAGTCGATTCCGAGGAGGAGTTGTCGAATCTGAAGGACGCTTTCTCCGTCTACGATATCGATGGAAACGGTTCCATTACCGCCGATGAGTTGCAGGAGGTGATGAGAAGCTTGGGAGAAGAATGCTCGATGGCCGACTGCCAGTTGATGATCGAAGGAGTAGACAAAGACGGCGACGGTCTGATTAGCTTCGACGAATTCAAGGTGATGATGGGTATGTCGGCCGAAATCGTAGTCTGAAATTTGGAGTAGGTTGAACAAAATTTCTGTGAATTATGATCGATGATTCTGCGCGTATTTTCCGTATTCAATTTCAAGTTTGAATCTATGATGAAACGGAAAATCTATGTTGCTGGGGAGTGATTGGGTCATTTCTGTCCATAATGAATAATTAAGTTTAAATTTCAATTTAAATGATTTTGGGAACAAAATGAATGAATTTCTCTAATGAAATTTCCAATACTTCAATCTGGTTCACCCTCTGTTTTGGTCTTTCATTTGTTAATATTTTGATTATTTATAATTTAATCATAATCATTTTAACCATGAAATTGATACAATTAACATTGTTCTTTTATTACTATATTTACCCTTTTAAATATAAATTTTATTAAATAAAAATTAAAAGCTAACATGATCTACACTTCTACTATTAATTATTAATTATTAATTATTAATTAGTCATAATTAGTTTAAGACACCTTTCAATATAAATTCAAGACATTAAACTAGAACTTAGGCTTATATTAACTCTTTTTCATCAAGATAATTATATTTAAAAATTTCTGCGGACAAAAAATCTCAAATATTATTATTTTTTAAATATTACCTTTAGTGTTTTTGTGGTAAATGTTTTGATTTGATCTCTCAACGCTCGTAGTGTCTTCCGCGCATCTATGTCAAAGAAAGTACAAGTTAGACCCGTTGCATATCATCCCCGTGAGTAACGTTTCCATCTAAGAAGACATTTTCTATAAAGAGAAACTGCATCAAATTTTCGGCAGAAGATTAATTAGGGTTCTTCACATAAGGAGATTCCCTTGGTTTGTGTTTAATGAAAAAACCATACTAAGTGAGAAGATACTTGGAAACTCGAGTCAGAAATGTCATAGATGTATTATATTGCGAGGTTGAAATTTTTTTAAGGGACGAAGGAAGTAAAATCTATGAATTTTATATTAGTGTAATTTTTAAGTAAATTTTTTGAAATTAAATTTCTTGTGGTTAATAAGATTTTGTGTGATACATGTAAATTTGGTCAAATGGTCAACCAGTAAAAATTGCGAACCACCGCATAGTTAAAAAATTTAAAATAACTTTACCAAGTAGTTATGTCAAATAAGGTTGTGAATAAGGTTCATGGTTTCATTTTATATTTATAAAATAATATATTATATTTTCTACGTCAAATAATTAATAAAAAATAATTTCTATTTTTTGTAAGACGGGGCTCTCCCCCCTTCTTCGACTACGGGGCAAGAGAGATAGAGGACAATCACTCTTTGCCATAATTTTGTTGCCAAGGCATCAACCTCTGAGTTTTATTAGTAGGCTTTAGGTTGAATCTAAGCCTCCAAAAATCAAATTTGGAGCTTAAAAACTCAAATTGGCACTGATCTTTACCTTTAGCTATTAAAAATGAGTTATGTGTGTTGGTTGTTATGAGTTCCACATCATCGGATGTCGGTTCCACATCATCGGATGTCAAAACATTGATGAAAAGTTGATTTTCCATTAGATGTGTGCGAGTAACCCAATCAACGTTTCAATATTTCTCTTGGTGTCCATGCGTTTCTTGAAAAACACAAAAAAATTGCAATATTGACGAACATCATGTCACGACGATGGGCACTTTTTCTAAAAGGCCCAACGTTTTGGAAGATTATGTCGTGATCCGGACACATGCTGGGCTCATGCGCCCTTGTGCAGGTGCTATGCTGTCCTGTCTTCGATACTAAGGCGTCAAACTATTTGGCTAGGGGACACCATTTTCTTAGTGTCCCGACACCTATACGCTGGGGCTGATTGTGGCGCCCTCTCTTGAGCTTCCTCTTGGGGGTTGCCTTTAGGCATCCCTTAGGGCATTTGACAACACGTCATGTTTAACAACATTTAATTTATTTTATATATACGCTAGTGTTATATATTTATTTTTAGCATACATGATATTTCATATTGTTTTTCAGATAGAATCTAAAGTTTTTGGACCTGTGATCTCGTCATTTTTTTTATAGACACTTTTTACTGTGTTGAGGTGTTTATTCATACGAGTGATATCATAGTGGCGTATCTTTTAATGTCATGTCCCTGGGTGTAAATTTTTATACTTGACCATGGTGTTTCGTTAAGTTTTGATAATTGTTCGGACAATCACCTCTCTTTCTCTTGTGCGCTTATAAGTATCATTGTGCAAAAGTTTTTGAGTAACCTTATTTTAAATAAGACAAATTTTCACGACAAATAACGTGACGTCATTTTTTTTTTTGTAAAACCTATAATATGTAATAATATTTTAAAAGTAATTTCATTTATGGTTCGCATAGCCTATTTTTAAATGATAAAAAGTTTGAGCTTGCATTTTATTTCAACAGCTCATGATTTTCACCGAAAAGATAAGACTATGTTAGTCATGTAGTAGGTATAGTTTTAGGATCTCTATTGTAAGGTCTGAGTTAATTAACATAATAATTATAATTAAAATAAATAAATGTGATTAGAAATAATATAAAACAAGTTCTATGATAAAATTGAAAATTGTTTATTGGTGCACGTGTGAGTATAAATTTAATAATAAATATTATGATGCTCGGATAATTCTAAAAATTTATAGTATTTTAAAAAACGTATAAATGAAAAGAATGACTATGAAATGAAATAAATTGGATGTATGCAATTATTTAATTTGAAGTTGGGTAATCTATATTTGATTTGAAACTCCGCTCTTTTGATAAATCACTTTAAAATAGATATTAGAGTGAAAATTTCGCAAAAATTTTTGAAAGAAAAAGGTTTATAACATCTTAAATTTTTTATTCATATAATAAATTTGACAACTAATGAAGAAGTGTCACGTGTCACATGTCACACAAGGATTAGCGATTAAGCGTATGCTTAAAGTGTAATTAAAAGATAATTAAAATTAACTAATCCTGATTAATTATGTTAATATTGGTGATTAGCTTAAAACTAATCCATAGTTATATTAAAGCCAATTATACTTAAAACCTAACTAAGATAGTTATTTTGAAAATATATGCAAAAAGAATGGTAAAATAGTACATTTTGGAGGACAAAAAGGACAAAGTGATATATTAACGCTAAAGGTCAAGAAAATAGTGATTTTGAAATATGTATGTTAATAATATATCTTATTGAGAAGGTTCTGAATTATTGATGTTAAAGGCTGAATTAAAGGTGAGAAATAGTCAAGGTTTGATGATAAAAATTACAAGTTAAGTGCTTCTAAATTAGAAAGTGTATACAATAAATATAATAAGAGAATTATGAACTCTTAGTTAAATTTTAATATATATTGTTTTCATTGGAGGCTGGTTGTAGGAGATGGATAAAAGTATAAATAGATACGATGACATTATGGTGAT
>CM039519.1:495881-694200 GCA_022433055.1 Begonia peltatifolia | reverse complement strand
AAATTTTTCCGTTGCTACAATTTTCTTATACTCATTCCATTGAAGTTTGAATCACACAACAAAATTGAGAACAAC
Organism: Begonia peltatifolia; assembly: GCA_022433055.1. Taxonomy (NCBI): domain Eukaryota; kingdom Viridiplantae; phylum Streptophyta; class Magnoliopsida; order Cucurbitales; family Begoniaceae; genus Begonia; species Begonia peltatifolia. Next base: position 694,125 of record CM039519.1, on the reverse strand, counting down.
AAGTTAGAGTGGATCCAATTCTTGTCTAAGATAAGATACACATCTTTGTCAAAATCAAGATACACATCTTTGTCAAAATCAAGAAAGCCGTTGCCCTGAAAAAATAACGCAGTCTTCGTTCTTGTTGGCTAAAAGTAAAACAAATAATATAACATATATGGTTGTTTATTTAAACATACTGTCACAATAGATCATCCAATGATACTCAATCATGTCGCGAGTCAAAGCTCCAAGTCATCAAGAGGACAAAGTATATACAACCCATACACCCAGGAATATCCTCCCTTCAAACATTACATTCTCACGCAACTCGTGTCCAGCGTGTCTCAAACTCGGTAGAAATTCGGGAGAGATTTTCCGTCCAACTCTTTGGTGAAGAAACGTCTTATGTAATCCTCGTACGTGAATTCACGATAAACGGCTGGCTTCTCCGGCGATATAAGCTCCGGTAACGGCCCGTAAAAGTTTTCTCTAATTCTTGGGTTCAGGAAAACCGCCACCGAGAGTCGTGGTTCTTTATGACTGTTCGCCAATACTCTATGTTCTACGCTCTTGTATTCTTCGTTCGATATGATCTTTAAAACAAAAGTAGTTCAATCATTAAATACTAATTGCTTTGACTACGTTTGTACCCCCACCCCCATAACAAGTTTTATTTGTTTACCTGCAGTAAGTCTCCGATGTTGATAACAATGGCATTAGGGACAGGATTCACGTCCACCCAACCCCCGCCGTGCTTAACCTGCAACCCACCTCTATCATCCTGCAACAACAGCGTCAGTATCCCAGGATCAGTGTGGGAATTGATCCCCACCGTCAGATCAGGCTGTGGGCAGTACGGATAGTAGTGTCCCACCATCACCCTCCCTTCTCCACACGTTAACTCTTTCAACCTTCCCGCATCCAATTCGAGCCCCTCGCAAAGCACTCCCATCAGAACCTCTCCCAACCGTACGATCTCTCGGTCCCACTCGACGACTTCATCTCTACAAATTTCCGGGATCTCGTCAAACACTGCGGGCGTAGGGCCCAATCGGATTTGGAGCGTATCCCTCCAGCTGGCAGCTTTTGAGTGGAACAAGTCAATATTGGAAATGTACGATACACCAGTCACCACCTCCCTACGATACACCCGCGCTTTAATCTCCGCCGGCTGCTCGTGAAAATCCTTCATCCGGTCAATAATTTGAAGTGGGACTCCGTGATTCGTCACCTGACAAATTCATTCATATTATTGTTTAGTAAATTACGCTAAACAAAGTTGAGTATAAAATTTTAATGCGTAACAAATTTAGTGTTTAATTAGTTGTTAATTGAGTATGGAATTCCATAAAAATACACTGATCATTACTTGAAATTCTAAAAACGTTAACTATCATCTAAAATTAATTGTGAATTTGAAGGACTCTACACCTGGAAGAATCCGAAGGAGGAGGAGGCCTGTCTTATTTGATCGACGATCACCGGCCGGCGATCTGGGTCATCAACCCCGGATAAATCGACGGTCGGAATTACAGGGACGTCGTTTTCAGATCTGGCACCGGATTTCCGGTTCGATTTCAGATCGGCCAGAGTTTCGGGGGGATGAATGAAGAAGGGGGGGATGGAGGTTATTCCGGCGTCGAGTAGGCCTTTAACTCCGGCCTTCGAATCGTCGAACTTCTTCAATTCGCTCGCTCTGTTGTACTCGACCTCCATTCTCTCTCTCTGTCTCTCTCCAACTTCTTGTAAGATGAAGAAGATAAAAAATGGTGGATGAGACGGATACGGAAGCAGATTTATAGAGAGGAAGAGGAGTGAGGGAAGAGGAGTAGAGTCTGGAAAATAGCGAAGAAATTTGGAGGCAAGTGGTGGGGAGGACATGCGAGAAGAGAAGGTTGAACAAGAAACTGTGAGAGAAGGACACGTGTCTCACATCTATTCATAAAAATATTCTACTGAATTGGTTTTTGACAATAATTACAAGATTGTAGACCCGGTTTTTGTTAGAGATGAGACCAATTTGAACCGAGGTTTTTTGGTTTGGTTCAATTGAAGGAAAACCAAAATTAGAACCAAACTAAATAAACCGATTTGAAAAATAGGTTAGAACTAAACTAATATTAGTGATTAATTTGGTTTTTCCTAAAACATAAAATATTTAAAAAAATCCAGTGATAAAAAAAATTATTTTCATTAACAAAACAAATTTTAAGTTATTCTATGTTAACCCTCCTGGCGCAGTCGACTGCATCAAAGAGAGACTGTCTTGTTCCCAGTGCATTTTACACCAATTTCAAACGCAGAGGCCGATCTAACTTGAATTGTAAAAAATTAAATTATTAACGAATTATAGTTTAATATTTATCTTATTAATAAATATATTTTAAGATTTTTATTGATAATTACTCATTTATTAATATTTGAGACTACACATAATACTAGATAAATTAAACGAGAGTTTTACGCAAGAAAGTATACCGGACAGAAGAATTACCATGCAACATAAAGTAAGATTAGTTTGCTAAATTATAGAATAAGCGTAGGATTACCTTAAATTAAGTAATGATGTGACATTTATGTATTAATATTATAGTTTTACAAGAAATAAATAATAATATTACATTAAATTAACTTAAAAAAGCAATAGAATAAGAGATGATACGCTCTTGTGCAAGTCCTTGAAGTGGAATCCAATGAAGTAAAGAACAAAAGTCATAAGGCCCACCAACACGAGAGAATCATACTCGCACGCTACGTCTCGTATTAAATTCCAAACGCATGTTTATACGTATTATCTTAATATTTGTAGGTGAAGGGTTTGAAGTGTCAATATCAGATAAAGCAATTGTTCCTACCATTTTTAACTTGTATCGCTTAATTATGAAATTTTGAATATACAGTGACGTGTTGATTTTTTTTATTTATTTATGAAAACTACACGACGAAAAATCCCAACACGTTTCTAACACGGAAAATTAGAAATAAATCTATACCGAATCACAAAACTCATTAATGGAAATTATACAATTTAAAGATAATCATGTTTCTTTTTTTATGATATCAATTTCGCTCGCTTTATTTTTTATGATATCAATTTCACTCTAATATTAATTATTGAAAATCAAACAACTGAAAAAATAAAAGCGCAGTGAACAAGGACTTTGAGATTTCTGTGGAAATCAAATTATATGAGAAATTCACTATTGAAAATCAAGATACAGCACTTCAGTATCAACAGATAGAGAAATCACAAAAACTCTAATATTGGATATATGTCTAACGTGATCCAACTACAATTCAATTCTCACATAACTCTAATAATCTCTGTCTTGACACAAATTCCACATAAGAGATCTAACATAGACTTGTCAACTTGGCCCACCCCAAACAAAATACAAAACATTGAACGGTAGCAATCTTTATTTTCTTAGAAATTTTGGTGCAAAGAATGAATTGTCAAAATTCCAACAAAATAATTATAAATAATTTCCTCTTCAACAAATGCTCTTGTCAGGCCATTTCAACCACTGATATCGATCAAGTTTAAGTATCGCTTAAACTTAAGAGACATACTCGAGAAGAATCCACATCTCCTCCTCCATAGTATCACCGAGCTATCAGAGTTATCACAAGTAACTGCATTTGAATATGTTAAAGACTCTATACTAGAATCTATACCTCAAACACATTCAATGTGTAATCGACTAAACTAGTTTCCTCATATCGCCTTGAAGCTTGAACATTCCTCTTATTTCTGTTTTTTGCGATACCACCCCGATAACAAACTAAAACTGGTGACGATATGATAACGACATCACCCTGAACAATTGTACGAGGCTGAAACATTGACTCTGATCTAGATCTCGATTCCAACTAGAACTTCACTAGAGAACCTACTTCGTCCGAGTTTTCTCAAACATTTCTTTAGATGGTGAGTTCACAAACTTCGTAATTTATTGTAGAACCCCAAAACACATACAAATTTGCAGATTTTCTATGTCCCTTTAACTTGACAACAATACCCCTACTGATGTTTACAACTCCACCTATATCAATGTAATTGTACCATTTTGAACTAGACTACTCAATATGGGATCCGATTGACAAGAAGATTGTCAAAAGTCGAGATGTTGTATTTTTTGAAAATCAGTCCATTGAAGACAAAAAGAAAGATATTGAAATCACTGATAAACATCTAGTAAAAGTTGATCAGGTGAAATCAAATTTTGACAGGGGAGTTACTGACAAATCTAATGATAAAAAAACTGTGGATGTTGACCATGAAGAAACAGAGACTTCTCATGAATCAGTTACAGAATCAGAGTTAAGAAGGTCAATAAGAGATCGTCGACTATCGAGAAGATTCTCTGTAAACGAATATGTAATAATCATTGATGGCAATGAACTTGAATGTTATGAGGAAGCTATGGAATATCAACAAAAAAAGAACTGGTTGGATGTAATGGAAGATGAGATGAGATCATTGCATGAAAACCATACGTAGGAGTTGGTTCAGCTTTTAAAGGGAAGAAAGACACGGAAGAATAAATGGATATACTGACTCAAAGAAGAAAATTCGCAAACAAAATATAACGCACGATTGGTCGTGGAAAGCTTTGGTCAGAAGAAGGGGGGATGACTTTGAGAAAAAAATTTCACATGCCGTGAAAATGTCATTCATACGAGTGATACTTGTATTAGCTTCAAGTCTCAATTTGGAGATCGAAAAACTCGATATGAAGACAACCTGCTTGCATGGTGAATTAAAAGAAGAGATTTACATGGAACAGCTAGAAAGGTTCGTTGTCAATGGAAAGAAACATTTGGTATATAGATCGAAGAAAAATTTATATGGATTAAAGCAAGCCTCAAGACAATGGTACAAAAAATTTGATATCTTTATTGGAAATCAAAGATGCATTGAAACTTTGTCAGACCATTGTATGCTTGTAAAAAAATTCACGGATGATACATTTATAATAATCCTACATGTTCATTGTTGCTCCAGACAGAGAAAAGATTGTTAAGTTAAAAAATAAGTTTAAAAAGTTTTTTGCCATGAAATACTTAAGATCGGCAAAACAGAAACTTAGTATGAGTATAACTCGTGATAGAAAAAATGAAAAATTATGGCCATCCAAAAAGAACTATATCAAGAAAATTCTCAACCGATTTTATATGGATAATGCGAAGTCGGTCAGTGCTCCACTTGCTAAATATTTCAAACTTACTTCCAATAGCATTGCAATGCAGTGAAGTGGATTCTTAAGTATCTTAAAGGTACTTCTGAATTCAGTTTGTATTTTTAAAATAAAGAGTCTTCGTTAATATGCTATACTGATGCAGAAATGGATAGAGATACTAACTCCAGAAGATCAAAATCAGGGTATATGGTTACATTGTGGAGAGGAAGCTATATCATGGAAATCGAAATAAAAATGGCTCAGGATTGCCCATTTTTCATTCCTCTGAAGTTGCATTATCTACAACAGAAACTAAGTTTATTGCGTCTACAGAAACATGCAAATATTTCTAAAAGAATTGAGTCATAAATAAGATAACTATATCTTGTATTGCGATAGTTAAAGTACTATTTATTTAAGCAAGAATTCGAGCATTCATTCGAAATCGAAATACATAGATATCAAATATCATTAGATACGTGATGTATTGGACACCAAACAAGTATATTTTAAGAAAATTCACAGATGATAATGACTCAAACATGATAATAAAGATTTTGCAGAAGCATAAATACAAATTTTGTATAGTTTCAGCAGGATTGGAGATAACTCATCATAAGTCGATAAACGGAGATTTATGGGGTCCCTCCTTAAAAATGAGGGACCTATGAAGAGGAAAATAGAAACCTTAAAAGCCTCCATTTTGCTACAAAGAAAGAAGTCTTCCTTTGCAGGCGCATATCTTACTCATTTTGAGGAAAATGTAGGCTTCAAACAGACAATCCTGCATCCGAAGATCCAACGAAGAAAGTTCTTATTTGAGAAGAGGGAGAATAGAAATAGAGAGAATTTGTGGGGGAGAAAAGAAAAAGGGTGAGAAAAAATATGTGAGGTACTTTTAAATACAATGAGAATTCTAAAAAAAAGTTATTTCTCTTGGTGAATATTTCCTAGAATATTTGATATTTAGAAAAATATTGTAAATCCGATTTTCCATAGTGAGATCTTTTTGGACTCGGTTCTCGTAGTTTTTTTCCCGATTTGGGTTTCTACGTAAAACATTCTGTGTTCATAGCTATTATTTTTCTTACTTTTTGATCATTATATTTAACGGCGTGATAAAATATTCCTGATATTATTCAGATTGCATATGCTATCGTTTTTCGTACTTCTTGTTTAGTCGTGTAATTATACTATGTAATTGATTTCTGTTTAGAAGATTAGATTTTAAGTGGGAACATTTGTGACCATTTCAATCTTTTTTAGAAACTTACTTAAAAATGTAATTTTGTCTAGGAAAATGTCTAGTATAGTCTTTTCTGAAAATTATTTTAATCAGTACTCTTTATGTTTTACAACAACAATATTATTATTGTTCTCATCAAATTTTTATTCTCAACAATTATTACAATTAAAGTTTTGCATCACATATTTTAAAAGGAGCAATGCTCAAAAACAAGAAATCACTCTTCCCTAGCAGGTTGGTTTTCTCTAAATTGCAAGATGAATTAACCCATAAATCATTGAGCTTTATGAATCCACATTGTTCTTTTCCTGTTACCAGCATAAAATTCTAATATTACTTGTTATGAAACAAACATTGTGAATAGTACATTTTCTAAATAGATAAACTTGTATCTTCTATATCAATATTGAATTTTGTCACTGATGATGTATAGTTTTTTTCTCAATTAACATGCTTGCGGAGTAATTTAAGGTCTTTGTTTTGAAGAAAATTAAGATTTTTAGTACAATATTATGCTTTCTCTACAGTTATCATTATTTTTTTCTTGAAGTTTTTAAGAAGATGAATCTGTTCTCGTGAATGTTCATAGGAAATCAAAGGTGACTGCAGAACAATTCACTTCTAGAGGTTTGTCAAACTTTGCAATCGGTTGGGTTTTGGTTGGTTTTCAAAATCTACCGAACCAATACCGGTTCTAAAATTTGGAAACCAATAAAATTCGGTTCCGTTTCGATTTGGCATATGCAAAATTGAAATTAACCGAACCAAATCGAGTTATTATTAGGCCTTGAAAATAATATAATTTTGGTGTACCAATGAACGTCAAGAATTAATTATTTAAGAAACTCGTTGAATCTATGGATACTCATTTATTATTATTATTTATTCAGTATTTGAATAATGTTTAAGCTATGATGTTTGCTTTATTAACTACTAACTATTGAACCAACGGTGAGCACGTAAAATTATGGAAATATTGATTTAATTATTTAAGCTGCTTGTCATTCATGGAGTTGGTGCAAGTGTTCTTAATTGGAAGTGGGTTTGGTTTATGAAGACCAATCATCACTCTATTCGAAGCTCCTCTTTATGTTCTTGGTGAGTGTTGGATAATCCTCCTTTCTTCTCTGGAAATTTTGAAAGCCCTACCTCTCCAATACCTTCTTATTTCTTCAAGTTATCTGTAATGGGTTCTGAAGGATCGAGGGTAGTAGGTGAGTGTTCAATTTCTCCGTGTTTGATTTTGTTTCTATTCTTTGTTTAAGGTGTTATGTTCTTTTTTATTTTTGTGTTCAATTTGGTTGTGGGTTTGTTTGTTTCAAATCGAAGAATTTCATCTTTTTGTTTGTCTTCTGTCGGCTTTCGTAAGTCCTTAGATGTTAATCTGCATTTGATATGGATGTAGTTCGTTATGGATTTTACAGAAGACGATTTAATGGAGTTCTTCTAGTTGAAATTGTTGTTCATCTTGTCTCTTTTTACGAAATGGATTTTACTTTTAACTCGTTCTTTTCTTTGTGTTGACTTTTGTTCAGGAAGTTGGTAAATTTTGTGGTTGTTCGTATGCCTACTCTTCCGTTGATTGAAATGACTAGTTGTTTTGGTCCCAAAGTATTGTAGAACTGAATGGAAATGTTGCGGAATGAAAGTAACACCCTACTAAAAATTTGGAAGTTACAAACAACATTACCCGAATTCTAAATTTGGAATTTGAAGAATTTTTATTTTTGGGATATCACCCCAACCTCCTACAGTCATTAGCACTCTGATGTTATCTAATTCAGAAGTTCATTAGTTGAATCACTTTGGTTTTGTGAGTTTCTCAAAAGTTTTCAGTTGTATAATATCTATATCATATGTTGAAAGGACTAATGTATATGAACTTTTACATTCTTGCCAATCACCCAACATATTTTTTGTGCTTGTTTCATATTATCTTTTTGGTTCTGTGATTTTCCAATAATTTGTATTTGTTGTTCTGCAGTTCCTAGGAATTTCAGATTGCTGGAAGAGCTTGAAAGAGGTGAGAAAGGAATTGGAGATGGAACTGTCAGCTACGGAATGGATGATGCAGATGATGTATACATGCAATATTGGACGGGAACTATTATTGGTCCACCTAACGTGAGTTTCCTCTTTTATCTTATTTTCATCTTCTAATTGTGATTCAGGTTTTTAATCACTTCCCCATTAAAGCTTGGTGAATTTAAATGATAGTTGGACGTGGTTGTGAAGGATTCTTATTTTTGCTTGATTTGGATGGGATTTATATCTTTCTCTGTTACTTTTCTGATGAGTGGTTAATCATGCATGATCGAACAATAATGCAAGTGCTGTTGAACCAAATAAAAATATTAGTGGATTGAGTAGAATACTGGTAATAGGTCCATTCCTTTGTAAATAAACTTAAATATTTAGTTCTAATTGGTAAAAATATTGGTGGATGGATTGATCATTGATAAAACAGCGAGGATCAATTACCTAGGGTTGAATTTTAAGAAATGAATATTTTAAAATCAAGATATTACAGCACCAGACTATCGAAAACAGTGTACTTTAGAAATCGTTAAGGTGGATCTTGTTTAGTCGCTGACTAAATGGATTCCTTTCTCCAAAAGGTTATGCACTCTTTTCGTATCAAGTTCTGTGAAGATCATGTGAATGACTTTTTTGTAAGAAAATAATTTATGGAAAACTAATATGAATTGCTATGCCCATTTACAGATGAAACTAGAAAAGAAATGGCGTTCCTTGTTTGTGAATTTTATTTTTATGCATGACTGTATCGTGATTCTTAACTAGTTAAATGGCTGTGTTAACACGCAAGTTTGTACAAATATCTACAACAGCGTACACCTATATAGATAATACATGATGTTTTATGTCACAAAATTTATGTTTTATGTTAAGAATATCTGGATTAGTGAATTAGTAATTTTATGTTCAAAGGGATAACTTTAGGGAAAACTTAATGATTGCTTGATATCTTTTAGTTATTTCTTCTTGAACATGAAACTTTTGTGAGCGTTTATTGAAGTTGATAGGATGTTCAATGATGCAATCTCTTTTCATCTTGCTTTGGAGGACTTCATCATTAGCTTGTAAACCTGTTGATTGTTAAAGAATGAACTCATTTATTTTTCCATTTTTTCTATAACATTATTACCGGAATTAATTTTGTTTTGAAATAGAAAATATTAATTATCTCATTTGTCAAGCTAGTTAATTGTGTAAAATTGTTGCATAGTTCTTGAGCAATCACCAATTAAAAAAATTTGACATCACACTAGTTTATGGTAGGAAAGTGCATAGAACATGGAATGAAATGTACCTATTTACTTAAGGCAATCAAGAATTTATATTATTAGGAGAGAGTGAGAAGAGAAAGTGACATGAAAAATAAAGAAAAAATAAACTAATGTCAAATATGAGAAGGCAAAGAGAAATAATGGCGTTAATTAATATGGAAAATGTAGATATAACTTGACAATTATAATGTGAGATAAAAAAAAATCATGTCTTATTAGAGTCAAGCTCGTTGAAGTAATTAAATACGATTTAAGGTCATTCGACGTTGAAAATTTAATAAAGATTGATATTTTAATGTGTAAAGATTAGCTTTTTAGGTTTTAATTTAATGATGAACTGAATTAAAGCTTGATTAATTAGTTATATGATTAGGATTATAGTACTTAAGTTAAAAAGTGAATTATCTTTTATTTTCTCATTTTAGAGAATATAGAGAGTTTGAATTTTCTTTGAGGAATAAATTATTCTGATTTAGTAATCATTGACTTTAGACTTGATAGCAGTTATCACAGTGATTTCATAGATTCGGTAAGTTCTATATTCTTTTTATCTTGACTCTATATTCTTTTTATCTTGACGATCATCAGATAACGATTACAGTATTTAGAAAATAAAGAACAAAAATTACGAATGTAGGCATATGCAAAGTTGAAAAGAAGGAAAAATGTAAGTTAGAGAAATGATAAGTGATGGGGCGTATAGAAGTGGGTCATGAGGAATGTATGATATGTGTTGGATATGTGAGTAATAGAGTATTATAGAATAATGTTTAAATAATTATTTAGTCATAGATTTGATTTCGGTATTTCGAATTTTTTATTAGTTATAAATTTTCTAAGTTTATTTTTATTGAATGGTAACTTTCCCTTTATGAGTAGGCCCTAGGTTAGATTGTTTAGTTGACTTGGATGATAATTGAATTGCTACTCCTAGATTCTGTCTCTTTCTAAGGGCATATATCCCTTACTACTTCGTGAAAATCTCTCTCTCTCTCTTTTGAGCTGTTTTTTAGAACCAAAAATGGACAGAAAAAAATAATATGAACACAATAAAAGACATTTTCTAATCCTGCCACCAAAAATATGTCATCTTTGCTTCCTTTTGAATATTAAAATTACATATCGGTATAATAGAATAACATATTTGATAAAACTGAAACAACATAATCGGAAAATATTATAGTTCAGCATGAAACTACCTTTTATAAGCAATATTTTTAGGCACGTGAGAAAACGTGTGCAAAAAATGAATTATTTTCCTTAACTGTCCAGCATTTTATTAAATATATAAAATCTTTTAATCTCCTATTTTGTAACATGAAACCCTACACAATTAATGTTCACGAGCAGTACTGTACTTAGAAGACGGCTTAAAACAGGCAATGAGTGCACTGAATCTCATATAGAAAAGTTGTTGGAAAAATATCAGCACTTGTTTTTTTTTTTCCATATTTGACATTTCACGGTTTTCTCTAATGAATTTTTTTCACTGCGTTTGTATTTATTGAAGGTTTTGGAATTTTGAAAGGGAAAAAGAAAACAAAATGCAATACAAGTTTGATGTATTATCAGAAACGAAACCCATTTCTTTTAGTAATGAAAGTTGAGTGAAAAGTTCTGATTTTATTCTTAATTTACTATTATAGTATCATTGGCTTACTCACTTCAAGTTTGTGCCACCAAATTGAGAAGATCAGCACAAGCACACAAAAGAACACAGTGAAGGTTCAATTGATTTTCTTCTAAATTCCTTTACAACATTTACTATTGAATTTTCGTAGATCGGATTTAGTTACCTTTTGTTCTCCTGTTTGCCACCATTTAATAGGAAACTGATGTGATGGTGCTTTTCAGACTGTTCATGAAGGGCGCATCTATCAGTTGAAGCTGTTCTGCGGAAAGGATTATCCAGATAACCCACCAACTGTCAGATTCCAAACTCGGATAAACATGACCTGTGTCAATCCAGAAACTGGAGTGGTAAGCAAAGGTTTTTTCTGAACATTTACTTCTGTAACGTGGTTGTGGTTAGGTTCTTAGCTGGTATTGTTTTCAGGTTGAACCAAGCCTATTCCCTATGCTTTCTAATTGGCAAAGGGGCTGCACAATGGAGGATATATTGATTCAGTTGAAGAAAGATATGACCTCTTCACAAAACCGAAAGCTATCTCAGCATCCTGATGGTATGTGTCAACTGAAATCCCGATAAATGAGTTATAGATGATGCCCAGATTTTTGCCATGGAAAAGGCATTCTTTTTATATGTAGGTTAAAAGTTAAAAGATTAGCCAATTGGGCGTGGCACATATGCAGCATCATTAGCTAAATAATTTGTGAATATGTCCCACCAAACATCACTAGCTAAATAATTTGTGCATTTCTCCCGCCAAACCTTCGTGAATATGGAGAGGACAAGGTTTAGGGGGTGAAATTGAGAAGAAATTTTGTGAAGTTTTATAAAAAAAAAAAAAAGGAAAAAAAAGATCCTTGAACTATGGGATCGATGTCAAGCTAACTTTTAAATTATTGTCGTTAACAAATCAACCTTTACACTATCATTTGTTAACAAATCAACCATTCTCATCAATTTTGTTGTTAAACTTGTGTCTGGATGCCTGCATAAAGCAACAGAAGACCACTCCCGAAACAATATTTGACTATCTATTAACAAATCAACCATTCTCATCAATTTTGTCGTTAAACTTGTGTCTGGATGCGTGCATAAAGCAACAGATGACCACTCCCGAAACAATATTTGACTTTTTGTGGGCTTTTCTAGCTCAATGAAGCTCAGCTTCGATTGGACTATTTGAAGTTCAAATTTCTTCATTTCTTCGGTCACCCGCCTGTGGTTTTCGCTCGCTCTCTTGGTACCCTTTCGTAATTCATTTCATGATGGCCAAACCGTTTTTTCTGGTAATCAATTTGTGTGACTTTATTTGATTTTCGATTTCATTGGAGGGTGCTTAAACTGGTACTATTTATAAGTAATTGCTCTTGTTATAGATGGTGGAGTTTCACGTTTTACTTCGTCTAAGTGCATAAGAAAATTTTGGAATAAATTTCTACTTTTTAATAATTGTGCTAATGATAGTTGACATATTTGCCCCACATACTTACCAATGTAGATGCTAATAGGTCGTCTTTTTAGTATTGCTGAGTTTGTGGCTGTCCATTATCTACTGGTTTCCTTTTGTCTTTTGGCTTGTTAAATGGTCTTAAAAAGTTTATTTGCAGGTCTAGAAGATGGAAGAATGGATCAAAAGGGGATAGTGCTAAAATGTTGTATTCTTTGATGCAGGTGAGGTTTTTATTTGCATTTTTTGTGTATTGTCATTCAACATGCTATCATTTTGATTTCTTCAAGTCATCTCATATAACTTTTAAGTGGCTGTCATTTTCATTTAATACTTGGGCAACACTCTAGTTTAAAGAATTTAAAATGTAATTATTTTTGCATAAAATGGAAGTTAAAAGTTAGAGAACTGAGAAAATAATGCATCACCGTGGGACTCCAAATAAGACGGTCGTCTATTTTATATAGAAACTTAGAAACAACTTGAAACTAGAACTCACTGTGCCACATGCAAGCGTCTGTTAAAGTGTTCGTCTACCATTACTCCATTGTTGGCATTTTCTGTGATAATATCTTTAGTTACATGGTTGAAATCTATTGAATTATTTGTTGGATTTGCAGATTTGATGATGAGATTAAAGAACATCATGTGCATTCCACTTAGGCTGCCTCAATGTCTTTCTCTGCATTCAATGACTTGAATTCTTCAAGTCAAAAAGTGAGCTTAGCTGTATGTGATTCAACTATATGTATAAACCTAAGTACGAACTTTAACATATATAAATATGGCTGATGGTGTTCAATATTTTGCTGGGTATAAATTGGTTATGTTAACCTTTAGTAAAGCAGAAGTGTTGATATGAACTCAGAATATCTTTTAATATTAATCCATAAGCAATTTTAATAGTAAATTATAATCTTGCTTTGACTCATAGATTCTATTATACTCTTAACTTGCTGATGATGCGATGTTCATTCATTGTTAAAATAATTAAAGTAATTCATTATTTACACGGACCCATGAATTTCATGCAGAGTTTAAGTCATTTAAGAGATGTTTGATGCTTTATTAATTAATCTTCTTTCTGGAAAACGAGTTTATTGTGCGATTCTAATTGTTGATAGGATGGAAATTGCACCAATAAATAACGTGTACAGGTCATGTTTAGGAATTCATTTGCTTGGATCCAAATTTCCACTAAATTTACATTGAAGGTGGACGCTATTGACAAAGATGAGCATTCTTTCTATGAAAAAAGACAAATGTGGTCGGGCGGAATAAGTGTAGTTAAGTTAAGATGAAAAACAGTGTCATCGACTCGTTTTCATATTTGATATTCAGTCCTGACCAACTCTTATAACATGCGCTGAGTGGTGGGGAGTCCTGGCATGTGTGGATTGGGAGAGGGTTCAGAGTTCAATGACCTGCAACAATTGGGTTTTGATTCACCTGAATTGGCTCTCTTGTATGAAGTTGAGCTTGTTGGATTGCTAGGTTGGTCTACCCATATTCTCTTAGTAATGTTTAAAAATATACTTACCATATTTCCCATTGGGGAAGAAGATGGTTGAATTAGACTTACGACCACTCTTTACCCGTTGAAATTAGAGCAATGACGCTCTAATTCTACACCCTGTTAGTGCCGCTCCTTGATTTATGTAATATGTTATTTCGTTATTTCTTTTGTATCATAACAATTTTATTGATTAGTGAGCGGCAGTCACGTTGGAACGTGGAATTAGAACGTCAACGTAACGTTATCTCAAAGTAAACTCAACTGCACAATATTTAATAAATAATTGATTTATAAATTAATCAAATGAATTTATTCTTTGTCTTTTCCCAAATGTTGTTAGAGGATAGTGCGCATGCTCGTGCCACCCAACGACATGATCACGACGAAGAGCATGAGAGTTCTCTAGAAGGTTTATATAGCCTATAGATAAGCTATGCGTGTACTTACAGTAGAATTGTGTAAAAATTTTTGAGAAAAATTCAATTCTGGCTCTTTCGTACGAGGTCATTTCTTATTTGATTTCTGACTTTTTTTTTTTATCCAATCAGATCCTATCGTATACGCCAATTGCAATTCCAATCTTTCTATACAATTTTTTGTTAAATTGATCACGTGCTCTGCACCTTACAGATACAAATTTTTAAATCTCAATTTACCCTTTCCTCTTTCCTCTTTCCTCTTCATCGGCCGATTAGAGTTTATTTCAGCTCGATTCGTCGTCGGATGGATTTGTGAGACATAACAGTTCGCCGGCCGACTTCCTAACCAACGGCGGAATTGGGTCCTGATGGGTTCGTCCTTAACTCTGGAATTTCAGCTTCCGATGACTTCCCATCGCCGAATATGGAAGCATCTCCAAAGACGTCGAAGCGAACTAGGAAAGCTGAAATCGGAAGCTTTCATCCAAAATTTTCTGCTCAGATAGCAAGTAAAGTTCGAACTCTTACCTGATTCACAATCTTATTCATTCACCCACCTCTCTATCGTTGAACAGGAAGAGGTGCTTGGCGGGATTTCAAGCTCCATTGACATGGAGATGGAAAAGCTTCTTGAGGATGCAGTAGAAGTAATTCCCATCCAATGGAATTGTCTAAAAATCCTCAGAAGCATGCATCCAACACACAGCAACAGCTAGAGCAGCACAACTGCACCCCCAATACATATTCATTTACAGAGAGAGAGAGAGAGAGAGAGAGAGAGAGAGAGAGAGAGATTACCATCCTTTCCAGAAGCCATCACCCTTAGACTTAGTGACCGGAAAAGCTGGAGTGTTCCGGGAGTAGTCCGATCCATCTCTGGTCGGATAACCAATCGGAGATGGAGCTGCTTCGTATGGCCCTCCTCCTGTTTAAGTCGGAAGACTTCCTAATATTAAAATATAATCACGAAAAACACTCATATAATTATCCAAAATTCAATTCCAATAAAACTAATCAAATTACAGAAGAACCCACAACAAATTAAATCACGTAAAAAGATTGAAAAAACTATCAAACTTATATTTCCTGTTTACCTGCAGGTTGGCTTGAACTCATCCTCGAACAAAAAAAACAGTTGCAACGAAACTAAGGTTTTTTCAGAAAATTGAAGAACATGAGAGAGATTCGGCGATGGGAAGTCATTGGAGCTGATATTCCGGAGTTGAGGAAGAACCCATCAGACCCGATTCCGCCGTTGGCTAGGAAGTCGGCCGGCGAACAGTTCTGCCTCACAAATCCATCCGAAGACGAATCGAGCTGAAACAATCTCTGATCGGCCGATGAAGAGGGAAGAGGGAAGAGGGACAGGAAAGGGTAATTTGAGAATTTAGAATTTTTAAATCGTCACGTGCAACGATAAGTTCTAATTGGATAAAAAAAATGTTAGATACCAATTTGTAAATATTCACCTAATTTTGCTGTTTTTTCTTCCTCCCTCTCTACTGTCTCGACTTGGTATCAGAGCCAGGAATGGCTTCTTCAAGCAGCAACGTTCTCCCTTCTGATGCCCAGGTTCCTGTTCCTTCTCTTCCATTTTTCCGGCGATGTCTCAGGAACTCACCGTCAAGCTCGATTCAACCAACTATTTAGTGTGGAAGAATCACTGCTCAATGTGGTTAGTGCTAATGGTTTAGAATCCCTCTTTGATGGTTCTAAGTCTGCTCCGCCTCCATTATGGGATAATTTAGGTCCCAACCTAGAATTTTTTCTTTGGCAGCGTCTAAATCTTCTGATTATGAGCTCCTTGTCTGACTCTCTACTGATGTTCACGTCTACCGACTTTGGGAATGGGCCGGGTTTAGTTCCAATGGTGGAAAAGCTGCAGTTGGAATAAAACCTCATAGAACTAAAGGTTTTTTTTTTTTTTTTTTTCTAATTTTGAAAAACTAATCAGGATTACAAGAATTGTAATCAGGTTTTTATTTAGGTTTTTTGAAGAATTGTGAGTCCAAATTGACGAAATTCATAATTAGCGACTGACAATGACGATTCGAAACTAAGCATGCATAAATATTCTACGAGAGTGCAGGTTTTGGAAGGTTTTCATTGATAGAGATGGTGGCGGTGACTGTGTATTTGGAGGCGTAGATACAGAAGGATGGATGATTAGTCGGAAGTTGAGGCATATTTTCAGAGAAAAGGAGAAGTTATATGGGGCGACCACTGTTGAAGAAACAAAAGAGAGATGATTCCTCCCCAAAAATACATTAGTTATGAGATGAATGGGGAAATAGGAGAATACTTACAGAGAGAGTTGCATTTCTTTAACTTTTTTATTAATTAATAACATGGCACGTGAGCCAGCTCGGCACGATAGATGGCTCAGCTTGGTTCAACTCGTTTAACTTTGGCTTGTGATTTGTTTCGGGTTGATTTTTTTTTTTTTGCAGGTTCGTTAGGATCAGTTTGTCACAACCCGGAAGAGGACCTAACAGAAACGCCAGATTAGACGATCAATCTTAGAGAGGTCCACCGCCTAACCTAAGGTTAGTTGCAGAAGATTTTAAGAGCAATCCCAGAACTCCTCGAAATAACAAAAATGAGATTAAGAGCAATAATAGAAATACCAGAATTAAAATAATACATGCTAATGATCAGTACAATATTAAATAAATTCTTACATGAAATAAATATCGGATAAAAAAATCTCTAGAGAAGTCCACAAACTCGGGAGCCGATCAACCTCGGTTCCTGCTCTTCTTTTCTCTACCTGTAGAGGGGGAGTCGTTGGGGTGAGTGACAAACTCAGTATGAGATGTTATACCTACCACATATCTCATTATGCATGCCCGGTTAAAATCAATGCACGTGTTTGAATATTATCAAATTATCTTCTCATTTTCAAAACGATTGATAGGGCTAGTTTCAAAAATACGGTGGGTATAGTAAAATAGGCCCTCATCAATGATACAATCGCATAAAACCAAGTGAACAGTGAAAAGGAAGGTCGCTCAAGGATCCTCCGAGTCATACCACAAAGAAATGCCGCGATAACACCGGCAGGGCCTCATAGGGAAAAGAGAAAAGGTCAACCAACCAGGAGGGACGAAACCACTCAGCCCTGGGCCATCGCGGATACACGCACAGGAGCGCACCAGGAGGGACACAACCACTCAACCCTGGGCCCCAACGGGACCGCACAATAGACTTATAAACCGGGGGTAGCAACGAACAGACACTGGCCAGGTCGGGTAACGGGGCTAGCAAAGCTCAGAGCCCATCACTCCTTCAGCGGGGAGTACCGCACAATAATCAATCATCCAGGAGGGACGCAACCACTCAGCCCTGGCTGTATCCAAACAAGTGTGGGGAGTACCATGGCAACCCTCAAACATGGGTGCGTCTGGGCAAAATCCCCTGATACTCTCAGCATATGGGCCCGGCTGAGAGTGTCAGACGATTATCTCCAGAACCAAACTCCAATGCACATCAAGAAAAAAAAACAATGAGTACGTGAGAAACCAATGCATGAATAAAACACATATGCATCGCAATATAACAATCTCACGATAAATCTCAAATCGAGTCCGTCGGCAAAGGCGAGTAAAACAAGGCATCCAAACTCAAATAAGCAGTAGAGATCCAACAAAAACATGAACATGCCTCAACAATGTAAAATGAATATGCTCGTAAAATGCCGATGTCAATACTGGTGGTATCCCACCAAAAATAATATACGTGCATGTCAGGCTAGGTATAACGTAATAAGTATAAGAACCCATACCCCTGTGGTGAGTCCTTTTAGTCTCGGCAGCCGGTGGCTCTTCGGGAATCGCCTCAAACTCAGCAAAATCCTCCAAATCTGGAAAATTAACACAAAGGAGGAATCCCGTCAAAGTCTAATAGGGTCATAAACGATATAAATGGGAAGCCGGGACAAAAACAAACCCAAACGGCTCAAGTCGACTTTTCAGACGAAAGTCAACGGGACCCGTTACGGCCCAATCGGGGTCCGAAACGATATAAACGTGCGAACTAGTGCGAAAACGGGCTTAAAACGGTCCGGGTTGACTTTTTGTAAAAGTCAACTCCTTTGACTTTCTAGTCAAAGTCAACGGTCAATGTTGACTTTGACTCAATCCGGGTTGGGTCGGACCCAGTTCGGTAGGACCGGTTCGGGTCACCCCAAACCGACTCAGTTCGGGTCGGGCCAGACCCGAACTAACTGGGTCTGGATCGAGTCGGACCGAACCCATTTCGTTCGGGTCGGACTCGAACCAGTTGGATCTGAGTCGGGCTCAACCAAAAATGAGTTGGGTCCCAACCCAGCCCAGGCCCAGCTTGATCTCGGCCCAATCGACTGAACCCAACTGGAATCGGGTCGGGCCTGGCAAGTCGTCCTTGGGCTCGGGTCGGACCCAGAAGAACTCAATTGGGATCCGGGTCAGACCCGGCCTAACCCATCTCAGCTTTGGGCTTAAATCAACTCGGTCCAGGGCCTGAGTCAACTCGGCTCAGAGACCGAGTTGACTCAGCCCAAAGCCGAGTTAACTCGCTGTCGGCCGAGTCAACTCGACCACCGACGGCCGAAGGCTCAGGGTCGCGAATATCGCGATTTCCGACCCCGTCTTTCTCCAAATCTTGTTTCCAATACATTTCTCACCTACGTTCCGGTCGAATCCTGCCAAAATCACAAACAAACAACCTAAATCTCAGATTTTCCCAAAAACCCGAAAACTCGAAAGTTCAAACTTCGATCTAGAGCGAACGAGAGCTTACCTTCAAATTTGCCCTTCACTAACGTTGCTCTACTCTTCAAGACGAAGAGTTTGACACCAAAATCGCTCCGAACGGACGTCGTTTGGCCGGCGTCGATATTTCTCTCTCTCTCTCTCTCTCTCTCTTTTCTGCCGAGAAAAAAAAAAGACAATAGGTTTTCTGAGAAAACCTATTGTTTTAAATAAAACTTTTATTTTAATTTATTTTATTTATATAAATTTTATTTAATGAATTTCGATTTTTTCGTTTCTTGAACTTTCTTCCGAATAATTCTCTCGTTAAAGTTTAACGTCCTTTACCTGAGTATTAATTTACTTATATTTATCGATCACCAACAACCAATTTTAATTAATTTTCTTAAGTTACAGGAACGTGTTACGCGTGGCCAAAAATTTATACGCTGCACTTTTATTCTTTAAAAAAAATTACATATAAAATTCGCGAAAAATTTACACAAAATTTGGGCGGAGAAAAATTTTGACAGATTTTACACAGTTTGTTGGACATACTTAACTCGTCTCATTTAACTTGTTAAGTTTGATAAGTTGGTCTTTTTTAAAATTGATTCAGCTTGGATCGACTCGTTTGTCATTCTTAATTATAAATTTTGTACATAGATTTAGAAATATATTTTTAAAAGAAATCTTCTTTCATCATTCTAAAAAACATGTTTCATAAGCAACTGATGAGACAAAATTCAAAACGTTGTTATATACATAGACAAAAATATTAAAATATATAATCATCATAAAGGAAAAATGAGGGTCAAACAACAATCCATCTAGCAGACTAACAAAGAAAGACCATGATTCGAAAATTAGACAACACCTTAGGAGCTAAAAAAGAAGTAAAAGCAACGGCGAGATGAAGATCCAGTAGTATCACCCCGGGTGGTCAGCTAACAATGGTCAACGACGACATCATTTGTAAATCGTAATCAACAAACATACCATGATTAGATTTAAGGATTTCAAAGAGAGCTTTATCACTTCTTTATTACCTATTTTTATAACGTGTAAACAAAATATATTTACGTAGCAAAAAATATGTTGGGATAGCTACATGATACTTGGACACCAAAATGATATGTCATTCCGTATATTTATCACAACTAGAGGTGGGTGGAACTGTACTGACCCATAGGTTTCGACATGAATCTAGTTACTCGGGTCAGTTTAGTTAAGTATTTTTTGAAAATTTCCTTGGTCGGGTCAGGTCATGTATAGAGGTCAGGTTCAGTTCGGTTGCGGATTTGGAGTGAAACCCAAACTTCCGACCTGAAACCTGAACCTCACTGAAAACATTTAAAGCTCTAAGTCTGGATAGTGATTTAAGATCGGTCTCCTATTTTAAGTAAAAATTCATAACGAGGGCCATTCATTTTAGATCAGCCCCCCATGTTTTAAGCATATTTTAAAAATAAGAGGTGATCAGTGAGTCTTCGGTCACCCGTCAGAATTTGATTTTTTTAAGTATTTTTATAATTTAAGGGTTAAGTTAAAAAAAATTCATATGGCTTCAAATTACCCCGTGTATTATTCAGCCAGATAAGTATTAATTATTATGAACACATTGCCTCCCAGCTGGACCACAATGGGTTATAGCCACTATGTTTCAGCCTCGGATACAGCTACAATCGCTTCGTGAGGACCTAGCAAAGCATCGTCAGATGGTCCAGGACCTCACAACTCACCACGTCGCGACGTGTAGCTTTTTGTTCACGACTGTTCGTAATATGGCTGCTCGCATGGGAGTTGTCAAAGCCTCCCCCTCCTCCATCATTCTATGTAGCCCACCTAAGAGACTTAGTTACGGGTAGTAGATGCATTATTTGTTTCGAATCGCATGTTATTCTAGTGCACAATGAGATAGGATGCCAATGATATAACCTAATCTAATATACCAGCAGTCCTTGGTAAACAATATAAACCCACATGTTCAAATGACACTTGTCAACTTTCATTTACCTCACTTGAAAATCCTCAAATTTATGAGATTGTACATTTCGCACAGGTGATTGTATATTTCGCAATTAGAGTAATGTGAATTGGCCGTGTTTGTCTTGGGTGTGAATCTCTAACTTCGATTAGGGTTGTTGTTTGAAGTCACGGTCATCTAAGTCACTTCTTACCATATATGCTATATGACCATTGTGTTTCTAGAGACCGTGAGTATCTCATTTCGGATGTTTGTTGCAAATTGTTTTGACACTTGTTCGCCGATGGTTTTCGAAACTTATTTTGGATAATTTTTTATCCTCGATTTTGATGCAGCGAATTTCTTGATCCATGCACAGTTAAATATTTTGAAACACTGAATATAACACTAATAATCCCTATTGAGTTTCGTTCCAATTAACTTCTCCTTTCAAGTTACAGTGTTTTACCCCAATTAACTCCTTCGAATAGCCTATGCAAGACTGAACTTGACAGCATTTTAGTTGCAACTTTAGTTACTTCCCCCATTTATATTTCAGTTAATTTCTTTGGGCTTATATTGCACCATATATGATGCTCATAGTTTGACCTTGGTGTCAACCCCACGTTTTTTAGCTTTGCCTTTACAATTATATTTTACCTTTAAACTTCTACGACAACTATATTAATTTTTATTGAGGGTATGGCAACTCCCAGGCTCAGATCGTTCCCTATTTTCATCACTAACTTCTTTTTGGGGTATTGACATTTCTACTAAACAACAAATCAGAAACAATAAACAATACCAAACGACCACAAAACTCAATATCAATCGTGCAAATTCACAACCATCAAACAACACAAACCGAGACAATGTCACTTAATATATAATAATTGATACTTTGACAAAATATTCACACTTTGAGAGGTTGGAGAGTTGACTCAAGATATTTGAGGAAACAATGTTAAACAGAGTGCTTATCCATGAAATTCTAAGCAAAATCATGATATGAAAATACAAAATAACAAATTACTTTTGCCTTTAAACCGAAATTCGGAAAAATAGAATTTGAAAACATAAGAACTTATAAATATGCCCAAAAGATGTAAACGAGTATTTTGTCGTACAAGCAAGAGCTAATATGTTGCAATGCATAACTCTTCACATAGAACTTGTGAAGAGACTTTAATCTTACATGCTGACATATTTCGTGTTTTGTTAGTAGAATAACTATAATTTGTTATGTTATGCCATATGATATCACATCACGACAGAATTAAAGTCTAAACCATATACCCTTATTGTAAATTCCAAGGGATGCATGCGCTACAAGCAATGTCAATTGAGTACAGGCTAAAGAAACAGAACAACGGGCAAAACAAAAAGAAGACATTAATTGATGAACACAATCACAACAAGATGAGAGTTTCTCTTTTCAATAATCGTGCGATTACAAAAATATTAACAAACCAGAAACAAACACACTTGACTGCAGATTACATATATTTAAGTGTAAAAAAAATTACAAAGATCAAAATACTAACCTATACAATCACACAGCCAATGCAATGCTCACTCGAAAGAATCAAATCAAAGTTAGCCCCCCTAAGTCAGAAGCATACCGATTTCTCCCTCAAACTTTGTCCACATTTCTTTTTTTTTTCTTTCCTATAATTTCATTTAATTTGACATTTTCAGTGCATTCGGATCATCGGCATGCTGGTTATACTATAATGGTCAATCACGAAGATAAATATAAAAATAAATAATTAAAGAGCAAAGGAAGATTACGGCCTACATTGGTTTTTCTGGCTTGCAGCTTCATTGTCATTGAGTACTTCGTGTCAACCCACCTCGCGAAACATTTCTGCACATATACGATGATTCAAGAATTTTATTGTAGAGGAAAAATCAGATACCGAGAGTATCATAAATGGCCAACTAATTTAGATGAACTGTACAACTTTAAAAACTAAAAGGATGAGAGGGCAATTTCAATTCGGGGAATATTATGAAACTTCGTTGAAAATAATCAAAGTTGCAACAACATACACCTACATCTACCATTTATTGACAAAATACAGTAAGAAGTTGAAATAATCAAAATTGAGAGAAAAGATCTTATATGATAATTGCTCGCTTCAATTACATTAAATTAATCAAATATCCATGTATTCTCTTCAATTAATGTGGGGGCCATCATGATGGTTACTTCCTTTCACTATTATAAGGTTTAGATTACTGCCTATTAAATCAAACTTCTACAAGTCAACACAACCTCAATAGAAATTTTAAAAGCAATAAGAAACATCATCATCTGTGAAAAATGTGCCATTAGAGGATATTCTATGAGCCCATAGTAACTTAATGATGTAAGTGGCCTCACATACAGGTCCAAAAATGACAATTAAGAGAAAGAACTTCAGTCAAATCGCATAAGAGAATAAACGGAAATATTTTGAAGGAGACGCAGGGAATTTATTTCCACTGATATGTATTGCACATTTGAAAGTATCACTTTGAAATTGCAGTGTATACACAAACATGAGGTTGTATGACAACAAAATTTATCCATGTCACTATTACCAGTTTTAGTGTAAAGTACACAAGAAAAATCACATGCTCAACAAAAATATCTTTTCTCAGTAGAAGTACCAGTATTCAATTAAAGATCCCTAAAAATACCCAATTCAACATATAAAATATACCTTCACACGGCTCCTTAATTACCACAACATTTTTCAAGATGACTTTATTAGCAAGATCAAAAGCTAACAAGATTAAATTTTGCACAAATGTGGAGAACAGCAGTAGGAAAATACATCAAAGAGATATAATATGATCACTTAAAAAATTTGAAAATGTTATACGAATCTCATCTGAAAGAAATATAATAACAAATGAAACAAGAGAGTCGATCAAATGAATGGCCTTGCATACAAAATTCTAATATAAGTACCTTGCAGAAAGCAGTTGCGCTGTAGCTGAATTGACTGGATTCTTGACAATGCTAAATCGCTTGGCTCTATTCTCATGTTCCTTCTCCACACGCATGGCAGCTACTTCCTTCTCCATGGCAGCTACTTCTCTTCTCATCTTCTTTGCTTCAACTTCCATGGCTTTACTCAGTGTCTCGACTTTTTTTGCCAACATCTAAAAAGCAATAACCAAGCAAAACATGAGATGAATATACTAGCATGAATAAGCAGTAAGCATGACCTATAGAGTAAATCAAAATAAAAAATAAATTAACCTCGATGGCATTGTCCTTATCTTTCAAGCTTTGATCTTTCTCATGACCTGACTTTCTCAAAGCAACAACCTCTTTTTGCAGAAGATCATACAAAACCACAGGGACACTATCCTCACAATCACTTGTTAAAAAGTCATTTTGCTTGTCATCAGGATTTCCTTTCCATTCATTTTGTGCATCGCCATCCTTTGCTCCATCAGCTGGTGGATTGAAATTGTAAGTTGGGCTGCTTCCATTTGAAAGAACTCTTCCACGGTCCAATGACCTTGTACCTCCATCAAATGATTTTGATGTGCCTTTAGCATGTTTCAAGACCATACTAGACGACAAAGATCTCATTTGGGAAGTAGGAGTTTTCTTGGATAGAAAACCATTGGATGTCAATTTTGAGATATTATCTGCTCCACCCAACGATTGACGACGTGAAGGGCCATTGCTTATACTTCTTCCGTCTGGTGTACTGCGATTGTTACTATTAGAAGATCCTCTTAAACTCTCCTCTAACACTTTAAGCCGCAATTGATATTTTTCCTGCAGTATGAACCAAAAGGTTTTAGTCATTTCCATGCTAAATTTGAGAAAAGAAGATAAAATTTAGAGTACCATACTTTTAGTTGTGCTTCAGACTTTGCAGTTCGCTCTGTTATTGCAAGCTTGTCACGAAGTTGCTGCATTTCCCCCTGTAATGAAAAAGAGAAAATATATTTCAACACATGACCCTCAATAAATCTTTCACGGAAGAGATGCACCCTTATCCAAGTCAAAAAGGAAAAAAAAATATCAAAGCTTGCCTGTAAAAACCTCCGTTCTTCAAGCCACTGTTTTACTGGCATAACTTTATCATTTGCATCCTTCCATTCATTTGCCACCACCGTAGCCACTCTGTTTGCTGTCACTTTTGCACGGGCCAGCTCCCGGTCAAGAGTTTTTCGTTCCTCCTAATTCATAAAAATTAAACAATCAATAACTAAGATGTGCTTTTCTATGGATAAAATATGAGATAAGACATATGTGAAGTAATAAGTAATACTGCATTCAGATATTGGTACATTACATTCATCTCCTGAACTTTTCGCTGATAATCCCGTACAGCATTCGCTGCAGCACCACCAGCAAGAACTGCCTCCTCTAACTCTCGAACAGTCTGTGTTAACTTTTCAACCTCAGCAACCTTTAGTCTATGCATCTTGTCCAAAATCTTGTTTTCCTCCTAAAACACTCACGCAATATATAGAAATCAAATTCACCATTAAAATTGATGAAAAATAACAAATATATAGATTTAACTAAAGTTGCATCCAAAGAATAATTAACTTACCTGGCAAATTTCAATTTGTTTCATTAATTCTTGGTTCTTATTCTGGAGGTCATCCACCATAGAGGCTTTAGCTAAAGCAACCTGTACAGTTCTCTCAGCATCAAGTAAAGCTGCTTCCTTCGATTTTGTGAGACGATCCAATGCTTTATTGTCATCTTGAAGCTTACCAATCTATGATGTAACAACAAATAAATCACACATCTCTTGATGATGTACATAAACATCTTCATTATATGTAAAGGACACATAAACCACCTCTTGACGGGATAGCTTGAGCTCAGCCTCCAAAGGTGCAAGAATAGCTTCAATGGGAGGCATATCATCATCTTTTTGCGCGGCATGAACTCTTCTAAGAGTTGCTTCAGCAGCAAATTGAGCTGCCATGGACGCCTTCTTCTCATCATTGATTTTCTTTATTTCAAGATTCTGCACAATAAGTTCACAACCATTCATCATCACTGCAGCATGTGATAGTCCAAAAATTTTTACTAGAGGTCAAGAAAAACCTTGCTTTCAAGAAGAGATTCAGTTAATTTCAACTTCTCGTCCACTTTTGATAACTCTTCTGTGAGCTGCAGGGGGAATTTAAAAAGAAATGACTGCCAAGCAGAAATAATAAAGGCGGACAATAAAACATCATAATATAAACTTTAAAAAAAATCAAAAACCCAATCTGTAAAGGTGAATGCAGTGGTTGTGAATGATTGGCCCAGAAGCCCTTAAATTGGCCACATGAGCAAGATAAGAGACCACACAAACACAAAAGGCTACCGTAACAAACTCATCCACAATTGAACAAGCTTTCAGACAATAATTATACTTCATATTTGATAATTTACGGCAAAGGCTTCACAAACAATCCCAGAGATGAAGTCATAAGATAATAATTGCAGCAATTATAACCACAATCAAATTAATAAAAACAACAATAGTATTGTTGATAACAATAATAACCACAATCAGATTGACAATAACGACAATATAATGTTGTTAATAACAATAATACTAAATGAACAGTGACAACATAACACATAGCACAATGCATCAGGTCAAGAAAGAAATATCACTATTGTGAAAATTATATGATGGAAATTGTAGACTGCTACAGGAGATATTTAATGAGCATCTCATAAAAAAAATGGTATAAGTAAATCATTACGAATTCAGTTGCTATAGTTTTATAGCAAAAAAGACCTTTCACCATATGAGTATACAATTTGCATATATAAAACCTATTAGATTAAAAACACGACCGTAGCAAAAATATATATATATATATATATTGATCACTCTTTTATTATACTCTCTTATAAAACTTGCTAACGTGTCAAACAATTATTATTGCAATTAACATATTAATTTATTACGTTAATTGCGTCATTTATTGTTTAATACGTCAAATTTTTCACCAGTAAAATAAGATAATAACGTAGCATTACTCTTTTGAAACACAATTTGTTTTATCATGTGAAAATAGCATTATAGCCTACAAAGAAGAATGAAAATACTAAAGAAAATAAAAACTGGTGCTGCAAGTTCTTCCTTTTACATCTAAAGCTATTAAGATAAGGTCACGCAGCAGTAAGAAAACAATATTCATTCCTTCTCGAACTGAAAACACAAGGATACCTTCCTTTACTGGTATCATGGGTGGGTCTAAATTGTTATGATTCGAGAACTAGCAGATAATTCATATGAAACTATTAGATTCCACCAAGCCAATTTGGGGGCATTCAAGTGCAATTTAGAAAGGCATCTCGTCACAACAAAATCAGAATTCAGAATCAGCTATTGTGTTTATAATCAAACGCAGAAACACATAAACCCTCATAACAATATGCATGACTGTATTTGAAAAAAAAATAAAAGAATAGATATTAACCTCTTCGACTGCCTTTTCTCTAAGTCGCTCGGAAAATTTCAATGCTTTGATCTCCGCCTGAACTTCTCCCAACTCTCGGTCCTTATCTGCAACACATTAAGAGGAAAAATTAAACATTAAGCAGCCAAAAAAAGGTCATAAGCACCGAATGAAGAATTAAGCAGCCAAAACCAGCACCAAATCTTGACAAAACCACCGGATCAAACCACATTCATACCTCGAACCTCATTCTCTAGCCTATTGAGCTCGACTTTGACCGGATCCGAGCCGTGCAACAAGTTCAAGAACTCGTCGGCGTCCAAACTCGGCCTCACTGAAGCTCTCCTCCTAGAGGAGCTCTTACCGTCCTTGAACGATCCCGACACGGTCAACGGCGGCGGGTTGGGAGTAGAGGCCGCGAGCATCTCCGTCCTACCGTAGGTCAGTTCTCCTCCGTCGCCGGAAATGTCCGCCATGCCTGATCTAACCAATTCACTCCCCCCTCTCCTCTCCCTTCACATCCAAGGAAACGTCGCACTCAGGATCCAGAACCAGAAATGCTAGGGTTTTTTCACATTAAAAAAAAACAGCTATCCATTCACAGATACTATACAATCCAAACCAGATTTTCATCAACACAGCAAACAAATACAAGGAGAGAAAATGGTTTAGAAGTATAATCGTTGAGAAAGAAAGTAGCTGTTCGTTTGCTTATCCGATAAACTCTATTACATCTGGTAGAGAGAGAGAGAGGGAGAGAGTGCGTCTGGCTGAGTGAGTGAGAGACTGAGTATAGCCGAGAGTACGAGTCTGCTAGAGAGAGAGAGCGCGACAGATTAAGAAAATGGTTTAGTTTGCGGACGCTTCGCTGTCGCTGTAATTAGACAGAGTAAAACAGTCTTTAAACTACGGCAAGACGAAACGACAGCGTTTTACCTCTCATCATAGCTAGTAAATATAAGACGAGTGTGTCGTACCACGCGGCAGATTAATAAAGGACTTTCACGCTCGTTAACGCCACTCGGTGATTTGAAATGTTATTTTAATTAAAATTTTCAAATTTATGTAAAATAATAATTTTACTTTTTTATTGACTAAAAACAATAATTAATATAATAAATTAATTATATATTTTTATTTTTTTTTTCTTGTAATATCGATTATCGTGTAAAATAATTATTAATAAAATTAATTAATTAATTATATTATTTGATACGTCCATAAATATTTTAAAAAAATTTAAACGCAACATTGTTTTGATTGTGAAATACATTGAGGATACACAAATCTCATGGAATTTAATAAAGGGTGTGAATGGGCTCCAACCAAGTTTACTCAATTTTAACCAAATTAAAGGCGATCCAATGTTTTATTTTAAGGAAAAAAATAAACTCGAATTAATTTAATAATTTATTTCTTGTCAAAGTCGTAATGTTATTTATCAACCGACAGTTTTGATATTTTTAATTTATAAATATGAATTCTGTATTTTATTTTGGAATTCTATTGATTTTTATGGACAAGTTATATATTATAATTATAAAAAAAAAATCACAGAATAAGTGTAATGATAATTATATTCATTTTTACATGTATTCATACTATATGAATTAATTTATTTTCTTAATTACCCTAAAATGATCAACCTTCGTAACTGTTAAAGTCAGATGAACAGAAATTTATTTTTGCACGATCGAAAACCCGTGATAAAATAGAAGTGAGGAAATTAAATTGTGAATTTTTCATGAGATATCGCAATGAAGCAATCGGTGCCATCTACAATATTGACTCTAGTAGTTTCATATTTTTTCCGTAGATCCAGTGAGTTTTCCATCGTTATTGTTACACGAAACTCATTTCATATAAGATTTTCTCCTTTTTTTTGTGTTTTTTTCTAGGTGTCTAAACAAATCTCGTCCAAGTTATTAGACTATGTAACGAGCTTAAAGGGTTAACACATTGGATATGTTAAAATTAAATAAAATAGTCTATGAAGTATGAGCAATATGACCAGTAACGTCAAAAAGACACTCTCCATGTTTAGCCTTCCCGGGGTTCAAGTTTGGGCAACTCAAGCAGCTCAAAGAGTTTGGGGGCTGTAGATACCAATGGAGCAAAGTTGAAGTCATTGTTAAAAAATGAGAGTTCTATTGATGTTCTTTGTCATCTCCTCCGTGTGAAGATACTAAGAAGCAAAACCAAGGGTTTTAGATGACACTCTCCATGTTTAGCCTTACCGGAGTCGGTCGGTCGACACTTGCCATACCAGAGGGGGTCAAGGGTTTTAGATGCTAGAATTGTGTTCCTATCACTCCAATTTTCAAGTATTGTAAAGATTCATCACAGACAAGTTATTTTTTAACTCTTTATTGAGTTTAAAAGGTAGGGATTATGTTGATTTTGAACTCAATCTTTGAAAGTCAAAACTTTTGATTATTTTTGTATTATTTTGGTAGATTTAAAATTTATGCAAGTTGTAGAGTCGATTGGTAATGAAAATCAGCAAGGGATGCCAGATTTCAAGCTCCCCTTTTACTGGAAATTGACACAACGTTCAACAATTGTTGAGCAAGTGTCGACCAATAGTGGTTGCAGAGCCAAGCAAGGGTCAACACTACGGCAAGTGTCTACTGCGGTAGACCATGGGGTGCAAGGGTTGATCGGCACTTGTACCTTATGGTTTGCTGAGGTTGGTCGGTTGACACTTGCCATACCCAATGGGAGTCAAGGGTTGACTCTTTTTTCAAGCTCAAAATGTCGACTTCTGCCAACATGAGAGTAACAAGAATCAACCCTTTAGTCAAGATGTGTATCACTATTGTATCTATTGTGTATAAAAAATCAACCGAACCAATCGACCCAATTGTGGAAGAGCCTACGAAGGGTCAACCCTTGTTGGGAGTAGTTGACCCTTGTTGTGTCTTGTATGGGGAAAGGGTTGACCCTTGTTGGGAGCGATCGACTCTCGTAGTGCATTTTGCACCTCCACAATGATTTTATTTAAAGAAAATTTTGTCGTTGAGGCAAAGTTTATGACTCTTTGTCGTTGTTGCTTGGTTGGGTTTCTAGTGTTAATGTAGTATCTAACTATTATCTGTTTTAGTATTTTGATTGGGGTTTCAACATTGTTTCTGTCAGTTAGGGTTCCTAGCTCAGATTGGATCTATTTGATATCCTTCGTGTACTGATTTGAGATTTTGACGTCAAATTGTTATAGGCGGCAGCATTCCTGTTTTTTAATGACTTGTTTCTACTTCTTGTTTCTGAAAGCATGTTTTGGCTAGCCGGTAAGGCTGCGTTCGTCATTGATGTAAGAGTTTCTATTTTATATTGCATCGCATTGCATATTTTTCAAAACTTATTTGGTAGATTGACACCCATGAAAAACCCTGACAAGCCCGATCACCAATATGTCAGTTTATACGTATATGTATGTGTGTTTTACATGTCTATTTTACAAGTGCATATAATTTCAACACCAAATCGACATAACTTTCGAATATTTTTGTAGTTTAAAAAAATCACAAAAATCAAATAGAAAACATAATTAGGCCTATCAAAACTTACTAAAACGAGCACAAATCAACTAACACTGATCAAAGACCAAAGAAGTTGGCCCCAATTGAAAATCTAAAAATCGAAAAACAATACTTAGTGAAATGATCTTGAGATAATCTTTCTTTCAAATTTTTTTAATAACTAGATCATTTTTGAAATATTGTATCATACTAAAATTCTCTTGACTAATTTTAGAGTAAAAATTATTTTAAATCTTAAAGTATTAATTTAAAAAAATAATTAAAATATTAATCATAACAAAACAAATATCAAAGTATCAAAAATCTAACAAATTAAATCCCAGAGGATGACCGATAGCCCTTCGTTTTCATTTTACAAAGAGAACGGGCGGCCATGTGAGAGTTAACGACTCCCGTTTTCCTGTTTCTTCTTCACTTTATAAATTAATTTTAGAAAAATACAAAATATATTCAATTTACTTGAAAATTTTACCATATGTTCACACATCATGGGAAGATAATTTAGAACGTTTCGTAATTTTCTAACACTTATACAATTTATTATAATTTTATATAATTATTTTATACAATATTTTTAATAAATTATATAAGTATTAGAAAATCACGAAACTTTTTACATTATCTTCCCATGATATACTGAATATGTGGTAATAATTTCAAGTAAATTTAATACCGTTTGTTATTTTTTTAAAATTAATTTATAAGGGACCTCTCATTCATTCTTCACTTTATAAATTAATTTTAAAAAAATAACAAAATATATTCAATTTACTTGAAAGTTTTAGACATGATGATAACATAATCTGAAAATTTTTATGATTTTCTAACACTTTTATGATTTATTATAATTATTTTATAAAATAATTAACTAAAATTATAATAAATCGTACAAAAGTTAGAAAATCACGAAACTTTACAGATTATCTTTCCATGATTCGATATGTGGTAAATATTTCAATTAAATTGAATGTCTTTTGGTAGTTTTTAAAAATTAATTTATAAAGTGAAAAAGAAACGGATGAACGAGGATGTTAACCCTCACTCGACCCCCCGTTCTATTTGTAAAATGAAAATAGGGACTATCGGCTATCCTTTGGGGTTTAGTTTGTTAGTATTTTAATATTTTGAAATTTGTTTTGTTAGGATAATACTTTAAGGATTTTTAGAAAAAAATTGATATTTTAAGGTTTAAAATGATTTTTACCTGTAATCAGTAATTTTATAAGCCTAAAACCAGTATGATGCGATTAAAATAATTGAATTAAAATGGAAACATAGAAACACCTTTCAAATTATTTTTTTATTTTTATTATAAGTTCCTTGGTATGACAATTAATAAATAAATTTGTAACAAAATTGTCGCAATCTGACGGCAGATATAAAATTTTATTAATTGTGAAGTCCTGCTCATACTAAAGGTGGTGTACAATCTTACAACGTTTGAAAAAGTAAAAATCAAGTGCTTTATAAGTAGAATTATTTTTCTTACATATTATAAGACATTTTGAGGTAATCTCAAAAATAAATATATATGTGTTCCGGTGCAAAGCAAATAATATTATAGCTTACAAAAATAAATAATTCTCTATATCATTCTCCTTCGTAAGAGATTAGTTTGCTATGTGTAGTGACCGACGAAGATTCAAGAGGTACCTAAAAAATCGTTGTTTACCTCTCGAGTATACCTTGTGTTGAGAAATAAGTTGTTCGGGGAATTGGAGATATGGGAATCGAAAGGAAGATGAACAACTTCTGCGAGAAGGTTGAAGCAGGAGAATTCCCGGCCAGAATGAAAGTTATGGTAGTTGACGACGACCAACAGTCGATGACTTTGCATGAGAATGTGCTCACACAGTTCGCGTACGATGGTCAGTTTGATTTCTTTTGCTTGAATTATATGATATGATATTTGTTTCTCCTTTCCTTTTCAAATCTCAAGGTTCAAATCAAATTGCAGACCATGAAATTCCCAACAAAATCACTGTTATTTTTTGCCATCCTTCGCTGCAAACTCTCTCTCTCTCTCTAAGGCAAAAATCATATCGGCGAGGGGAGGATTCTTGGCGGGTGACCTACGGGTTCTACCCTGAGGCTGTTTTTTTGGCTCTGTGAACATTCTTCTTGTTCTTGGCATCCTTGCTCAACATTCTTTGTCAACTAGATTGTCGTTTTCCATCTTCCTTAATATTCTTCTCATTTTTCTGCAATTACCCTCCACAAAAATCACGACTTTGGATAAAGAAACCCACCTTTTGTTGTATGAACGTGAAATTCGTTGGAATGGAAAACAGGTTATATTCCTTGTTGCCGTTCACTACAACCCAAGAAGAACAAAAGAAAGAAAAAAAGAATAGCAGAGGAAAAATAAAACAGAAATCTTCTTATTCCTCTTCCTTCGCCTGCCGACTTTCTTCCTTTATGCTCTCTCTCTCTTCTAACGTTTTCATACACACTGGCGTCCATGTCAGCATTCGGTTGTTGTCTACGTTTTCGAGTTTCACTGCGCCTCCCTTTCGATGCCCAGCTCCTCATTGGCTGGGATGGGCTCTCCCCTGACAGCCCCCTCCGTGACTTGGACCTTGTCCCCAAGGTCGGAAATCGAGAAATTGGGCCGTGAGTATGTCGGAATCAATCCACGTGGCGTCGGAAACCGGTTGGCCTGTCCACTGGATCAGCCATTGAGTGACTAGATAAGACCCACGCTTAATTACTCTGGTCTGGAGCAGACAATGTGGAGTAGCGGTGGGAGCAGGGGATGTGAAATCGGGAGGAAGTGTCGTGGCTGAAATAGTCTTGTCGCCAATAGCTTGCTTCAAAAGGGAGACATGAAAAACAGGGTGGATACGTGATCCGGCCGGTAATTGTAGTCTGTAAGCAACGGGACCAACACGATCGAGTACCTGGAATGGGCCAAAATATTTAGGGGAAAGCTTATGTGAGCTACGAGAGGAGACAGATTGTTGGCGGTAGGGTTGGAGCTTCAGGAACACGAAGTTGCCGGTTTGGAATGTTCTCTCAGTACAGTGGCGATCAGTGTACTGCTTCATGCGGTGTTGAGCTATGGTGATGTTGTCTTTGAGAAGCCTATTCATTGTATGACGATCTTGTAGGAAGTTTCCGGCCGCTGCAGATTCGGAGTGTTGGTATAGCCCCATGGTCAGGCGAGGTGGAGAGGTTCCATATAGAGCTTCGAAGGGCGACATTTTGATCGCCATTTGGAGCGTGGTGTTGTACCACCATTCGGCCAATGGAAGCCATTGCCGCCATGCTGCTGGTTTGTGGAATGTCATGCAACGAAGATACATTTCGATGCATTGGTTCAAACGCTCCGTCTGGCCGTCGGACTCCGGGTGGTAGCTGGAGGAGGTGGTAAGATCCGTCCCTAAGGAAGAGAACAGGGACTGCCAGAAAATTGGACAAGAAGATCGGGTCCCTGTCGGAAACTATTGACTGTGGCATTCCGTGAAGCTTGAAGACGTTGTCCAAAAAGGTATTTGCAACCTGAATGGCCGTGAAGGGATGTCGGAGCGCCAGAAAATGGGCATATTTTGTGAAGCGATCGATCACCACTAGAATGCAGTTGGACTTGAGGGAGTTGGGAAGGCCTTCGATAAAGTCCATGGCGATATGGGTCCACGGATGCTGAGGAATGGGGAGTGGTTGGAGAAGCCCGGGATAAGGAACATGCTCGTGTTTGCAGTGTTGGCAAATGTCGCACCCTCGGACATAGGCATGAACTTCGGAGGATAGGCCCGGCCACCAAAAAAGTGATTTTGCCCGGTGGAGGGTTGCTTGAATGCCCGAATGACCTCCTTCAGCAGAGTCGTGTAAAGATTTCAGAACCTGTTTTCGTATATTGTTGTCTTTGCCCAGAACCAGTTTGCCGTCGAAACGGAGAAGGCCGTTGGTGAATGAAAATTTGGTATCGGAAGAAGGGTCGATTGACAAGCGGGTGATTATCTCCGAGGCCCACTCATCACCCTCATAACTGGATATGGCCTCCTTCATCCAGGTCGGGGTAAGGACTGACAAAGCTTAGCAATGGGAGGGAGCAACCAGGGAATTGGAGGTTTCACGGGAAAGGGCGTCGGCGACGACATTGAACTTGCCCTGTTTATACTCGATTTGGTAGTTTAACCCCAGGAGCTTGGTTAACCACTTCTGTTGCAGCAGTGTCGTAATTCGCTGCTCTAAGAGGTATTTAAGCGACTGATGGTCTGTCTGTATAATGAAAGAATTGTCTTCCAAGTAATGCCGCCATAATTGAACCGCCGAAACCAGTGCGAGAAGTTCTTTCTCATAGATCGACAGCCCTCTGTTCCGTGTGTTAAAAGGCTTGCTCATGTAAGCAATGACTCGTCTATTTTGCATTAAGACGGCTCCCATTCCTTCGCTGCAGGCATCGGTTTGGATGATAAAAGGTTGGGAGAAATCCGGTAATGTTAGCACCAGTGGCTTGCTCATGGCCCCTTTCAGGGCTTGGAAGGCTTGCTCTGCTTGCTTCTCCCAGACGAAGGCATTCGTTTTCAGTAGTGCGGTTAGTGGTCGAGCCAGGATACCGTAATTGCGGATGAATTTCCTGTAGTAACCCGTTAAACCCAGGAAACCTCGCAATTGTTTGATAGTAGAAGGAGAAGGCCAACCAAGCATGGCAGCAATTTTAGCGGGGTCCGCCCGAACACCCTCGCGGGAAATGATATGGCCTAAATAGCCCACTTGAGATTGGCCGAAGGTACATTTAGATTCCTTGGCAACTAAGCGATGCCGAAACAGCGATTCCAACACAACTCTCAGGTGTTCACAGTGGGATTCAATGGTGGGGCTATATACCAGAATATCATCGAAGAAAACGAGGACGAACTTCCGCAAATAGGGCCTAAAAATTGTGTTCATGAGTGCCTGGAAGGTCGCCAGCGCGTTTGTGGGGCCGAACGGCGTAACCTTGAATTCATAGAGCCCCTGGTGTGTCTTGAAGGCGGTTTTGTGACAGTCTTCTTTGCGAACTCGGATTTGGTGGTAGCCAGCCCGTAGATCGATCTTTGAGAAGAAAGTCGATCCGTTAAGCTCATCTAGAAGTTCATCGATGATGGGCATCGGAAATTTGTCTTTGATCGTGAGTGCGTTGAGCTGTCGTTAATCCACGCAGAATCGTCATTGACCGTCTTTCTTTTTAACCAATAGCACCGGCGAAGCGAAAGAACTGTTACTGGGGGCTATAATTCCTTCGTCTAGCATTTCCTGGACCAGCCTCTCAATTTCGGATTTCTGTGAGAAAGGACAGCGATAGGGCGCAATTCGGAAAGGCTTGGCGTCTGGAATCAATGGAATTTTGTGGTCATGGCTTCTCACTGGAGGTAAACCCGAAAGAGGGCGGAAAACCATGGCATAGTCTTGAACGACCGTCTTGACGCACGCCGGACTCTCCTGTTCTGTTGCTCGTGGGATCATTTCCAACTGTGCAATAAACTCACCTGCATGATTGCGTCTGTAGACCTTGTCGATTTTAAGGCTGGAAATTTCTTTAAGAAGTGCCGGACCGGAGTAAGGAATGGTGAGTAATGATCCTTCATGTTGAATTTTCAGACGGTTGCACGGCGGATCAAACGTCACTGGACTGTGAGAACCAATCCAGTCAATGCCCAGAATTAGGTCACTACCCCCGAATTTCAGAGTCCGTAGGGGGTATGTGAATCGAGAGCCCCCCATCGTCTATGTCACTGGTTCTGATAACTCTCGGCTGACGAGCTTCTCACCATTGGCTACTTCGACATTGGCGGAACTTCCAGCTATAGAGGTTAAGTGGAAATGGGATACCAACTTCTCATCAATGAAACTGTTAGTGCTTCCACTGTCTATGAGAACGGAGATAGGATGTTGCCCCAGCTGTCCCGCTATTCGCACCGTGGAGTTGGATGTTTGACCGGCCAGCGCGTGAAGGGAAACCTCTAGAGGTGGCATATCAGGGGAGTCACCGGAATTCTCGGTATTGTCTGCGTTTGTATCCTCCTCATCCGGGGAGTCTATGATAAGGACGTTGATGGCTCGATTCCTGCAAACATGCCCGGTGAAGTACTTCTCATCACACTTAAAACAGAGGCCCAGTTTTTGTTTAAGCTGTAGATCTGCTTGTGGTATTCGCTGGACCTTCTGAGAGGGGATGTTGGCGCCGGATTCTCTCGTCGGTAAGGCCCCTGAATTTGTCGAAGGTTGATCCGTCCATTTGGTGGTTGGGTACTGCCGCGTTGATCTCCAGCCCTTTGTGAGAACACCCAGTGCAGATTCCTGAAGTGTAGCCACCTCAATTGCATGTTCCAGGGTCGTCACTCGGGCAATCTTCACCATCGCCCTTAACTCCTCTTTCAGGCCGCTGGTGAAACCGGCAATCCAGAAGGATTCTGGCATATCGGGTAAGCATAACTGGGCTTGAGCTTTCAGTTCCTCAAATCGCTCTAGATAGGCTGAGACAGTGCTTGTTTGTGTCACTTTGCTGAGAGTCTCGAGAATATTTTCCTCGGGGTTGGCTGAAAAACGCTTGCACAGGGCTGTCGTAAATTGTCGCCAGGTGGCTCCAGGTCGAGTCGTCACCCATCCATGGTACCGTACGTCGGCCTTCTCTCTCAGAAATAGTTCCGCCATCTCTAATTTTTATCCCTCTGCAGTGCGGTGGAGGTCGAAATACCGGTCCGCTTTTCGAACCCATTCTCGTGGATTGTCTCCGGAAAAATACGGCAGCTCGAGCTTCAGAAATCTCCCGAGCTGGTGATCGTATCGTGGGTACTCCGGTGGGTTTGGGGGAAACGGCAGGAGTCTCGGTGTGGGAACTTGCCATGGAGCCTATGGGGGTGGTTGCGGCTGGGGAACCAGTGGTGGTCGTGAGAAGGAGGTGGGGCAGGGTCGAGTGGCAGAGGTTTTCTTTGGCCATTGTCACCAACTACGGTCGGATTTTTCTCCTCCCCCACCCCGATGACTTGTGTACTCGATGAAGGAAGAGAATCCCTTCGCGCCGGTGATGATTGCCATGTTTCGACGCCCGCTGGAGCTTTCAGTTCAGCTTCCGTTCTGGCTCGGGACAGTTTGGTTAACAGGGTGAGCATGGCGTCTTGTTTCGCCGTTGACTCCTGCATGTATGCCTTAACGGATTGATCCAATCGCTCTTGTCTGACTTGCAGCTCTTGAAGGTTTTGATCGGAGTTCGCCAGCTGCGTGGTAATGTCGGCGATCGTCTTTTGAAGTTCCTGGTAATTTCCGGTGAGTTTCTTCAACGATTCCTCGTTCATTTTTGCTCTGGTTTCAGCCGTGGCGGATCAGCGCTGCTCTGATATCAATTGTTGCGTGAACGTGAAATTCGTTGAAATGGAAAACAAGTTATATTCCTTGTTGCTATTCACTACAACCCAAGAAGAACAAAGCAAAGAAAAAAAGAATAGCAGAAGAAAAATAAAACAGAAATCTTCTTCTTTCTCTTCCTTCGTCTGCCGACTTTCTTCCTTTATGCTCTCTCTCTTCTAACGGTTTCTTACACGCTGGCATCCACGTCAGCATTCGGTTGTTGTCTACATTTTTTAGTTTCGCTGCGCCTCCCTTTCGATGCCCGGCTCTTCATTGGCTCGGATGGGCTCTCCCTAAGACACCTTTCTCTGACCAGCTCTTCTCTTCAGAGTCGTTAAACCCTAGCTTGAACTTCCCCGCTCTCTGCAACTTTCTGCATAGTCTCGAACAACTAATAAAAAAAAACAGCAAACTTGCTTGAACAAGAAACAGATACCCGCTTGGAAAATATTCCTCTCTTTATTTTCTCTTTTTAGTTTCTTGCGAATCAAACATGGATATTTTTTTTTCTGAGAATTTCTTATTTATTTATTTTATTTTAAATCTTGGGTATTTCTTGTAATATGTCTTCATGTTTTTCACTATTTTTGTTGCAGTCACCACTTGCTCACAGGCGAAAGATGCTCTGAAGCTTCTGCGAGAGAAGAAAGGGAGTTTCGATCTGATTTTTGTTGACGTCAATATCCCAGATATGGATTGCTGCAGTCTGCTTAAACATATCAAGGAGGAGATGAATCTTCAAGGAGGAGATGAATCTCCCTAGTATCAGTGAGTTTATTAATTCAAATTAATTTAATAAACTAGTAGTTCAAGCTTTTGAGATATAATCTGGCCTCGTGCAGTGATGTTGGGCAACGATAACGAGAACATAAGCTCAATCATGCAAGGCATTGCACATGGGGCCTGCGATTTTCTAATCAAACCCATGAACAAAGAGCATGTCAAGAATATATGGCACCATTCTGCGAGGAAGAAATACACTGAAAAAATGGAACTTGAGGGAGGCGGATTGAAGAACAAGGAAAATGGGTCTTCTTCTAATGGAGCAACAGAAGAAATAGCGAAGAAGAGGAGCAGCTCAGAAGATGAATCCACAAACGGTGTCATTACTCCCAAAAAAAGACCCCGCTTCGTGTGGACAGAAGACCGGAAGCAAAAGTTCGAAAACGCCATCAAGATGATCGGCCTCGGAAGTAAGAATTTTCAACCATCTTCAATAATTTGCTTCAGAGGAGTTCTCTGAGTTTTGACTTCGTTATCACCTTTTCACTGCAGATGCTGCGCCGAAGACTATTCTCCACGTGATGAACGATAGTGAAATGACGAGAGAAAATGTCGCCAGTCATTTGCAGGCTCGACTTCTTCAACACTATAATTTCTTCTGCAAAAAATCAAAAAACATCTTACCAAGTGTTTTGTATTGGCAGAAGTATCGGTTGAACTTGAGGAGAAGTGAGCAAAACGAAGCATATCATGGGCCGATCGAACCGGATGTAGGAACGAGTTCGTCGAGAATGCCTCCGATTCGCAATGAATCACCTGGACAGCCAATGATGCTGCAAAGTAGCCAATATCCCATGCAAAGATGTCGCAGCCATTTGCCTCTCGGACAAACCGTGGTATTTGACCGTCTAACAATATCCCAGTTCAACAATACAAGGATGAACATGCAATCGTATTCGACTCAATCACATGCTGATGTTAATATGCGATGTAGACATGCATCGACCAACGGCCATCAAATCCCTTCCACTAGCTATGCTAATAATTGCAATCTTCATCCAAGATATTTCAGCAATTTCGTGGCTATTCCTCAGATTCCGGGTGGAGATGTGAATGATATCGGTCCACTTGACGGACAACTGGCTTCGGGATACCTAGGTGGAAGTGCGAGCAACGTCGGTTTCCTCGGAGGACATACAGATTCGAGACAACGTCAATTTGAAAATTTATCCATCATTGAAACTTCAACAGTTATACAACAACCATACCATTCTACAGGGCTTGGATTTGCTGGCACAGAAATTTGCAATCCTGTTCAAGTGGAATCCAATGAGCATCAAGCGTTGATGGCAGGCTTGGTTGATGAAGATGCATTGTTCCAGCAAGTTGTAGCCATCTCAAATGACTTTAATTTTGATTCTTATTTGCAGACAGGGATTCCCATGATTAGGCAAGTCCCATGATGACAAACTCGACAATATCCTTACTTTCACTACGATTACATTATTTGTCCCTTATGAACTAATTAATAGTGGTTTCTCTTATGAACTAATTTCTTAGTTTGTTTATGGAGTTTCCCCAACGCACCGTATGGATATTGTCGTCCACCGTAGAGGTTTTAGCTAAAGCAACCTGCACAGTCTTTCAGCTTCAAGTTTATCAACCTGTGATGTAACAACAAATGAATCACATATCTGTTGATGATGTCTGTCAAAATCTCGTCAAGGAAACATGAAACACCTCTTTGTCGGGCTAGCTTGAGCTCAGCCTCCAAAGGTGTAAGAATGGCTTCAATGGAAGCCATATCATCATCTCTCTGTGCTGCATGAGCTCTTCTAATTTTAATCATCTGCAAAATAATTTTCACATCCATTTATAATCATTGCAACACGAGATAGTCTGAAAATGTTTACTAGAGGTCCAAAAATACCTTGCTAATTCTTATCTGAGTAATATTTTAGATCGTTGTTGTAATATAAGTTATACGCGATAAAAATTTTATTTTTATTTTAAATCTAATATAAAATATTAAAAAAAATAACTTTTTAGTTAATTTCACACATAAGTACAAGAATATTGAGATTTAATAACGATCTTCTCAATTTTTGAAATTTTTAATTTTTTTCTGTTAATCCTTTCGACACGAATAAACGAGTGTGAGTGTGTTTAACACAACATGACACTCAATATAAAATAGATTGTATTCTCAACATAGAAGACGATCTATTTGAATATAAAAAACTATTCTATAAAACCAACACGAAAAACTCATGGATTTGCTCTCAAATTTTGATTATCCACCCTTAGAGTTTTTCAACTCTATTTTTCAAAAAGGTTGTAATTTCTAATTTTTAAGAAGAAATTTAATCTAGCCTTTGAGAGGCCGACCATACACTGCAAGGGTCAACCAGACCTTGTAAGGGTCGATCAGGATATGGCATCGGTCGATCGGTGCAAGATCTTTATTTTTTGTTATTCTATATCATTTACTTTTTATTTTAATTAGATTTAATAAATTTAATATGCAAGCAATAACAATAAAGTAAACAGAAAATGGAAAGAGTTTGCAAACGATTTGTTAACGTGGTTCGACTAAACTTTCTCCGTCCGTGCTCTAAGGATTTTCCTTGAAAATTCCTTTCTCTATATCTCTTCCGGTTTAAGTGACTAAACTTACGACTGTTAATTGAATTTTACAACTATTTCAAGGTGTCACATTTTTATTTCGTTAAATTTACGGGTGTTAATTAAACATTACCGACTCTTCAAGGGCATCACCCTTATTGTTTCCACAATGCATATGAGGAATGGAAAAGTTTAAGTATAAGACTGAACTCTCTCAAAGATGAGCAATTTCAAGTTTAGTAGTAGAAGATGTTAGTTTTCTAGCTCAAGAATTAATCCTTAAATCTGAACAAGTGAATCGGCAGCACTTTAGCATAGTTAGCTCCTCATTGTCACTTGGTTGTTTTCACGACATAGTGAACTTCTATTTATAGATTAATTCAAAATTCTTGAGTATTAACCGCCCTTTACTATTCATTTGAGAGATCGTAAACTATCCATCAGATATATAAATGAGTGATGGTCTTTCGCGATTCAATTCATGAGCTTAAATTCATCCATATTTTGTGACTGGGTGTTTGCAGAAGTTTAAATTCGAATTTTCTATCTTTGAACATGATTTCTGCAAGATCTTTTGAGTAGTCTGCTGCTGATGTATGCATTTGTTTTTAGGAGTTCACAATTTGAGGTTCGGAAAACATTGTCTCTAGATTGGACTTTTGTATATTGTGAAGGACGTCCTCTTTAGGTTTCTGCAACCAGATTGGCTCTCGATACCAAGTGTCAATGAGTCTTCCATTTTGCACATAGCTTGGGATCAAATTTATACATTTCTTCTTAGGGCACCCACGTAAAGAGATCTTCAACACTTTAATCCATTTTTGATTGAGTCATGCATTATAAATTCATCATTTGTTGTATAAACTCAATAAACAAACAGATTAATGCATCCAAATACCAACTTTAAAAGGTATTTCAAATGTGAATAATGATAGATGTATGCTAACAGTTTAAGCACTTATTCAAACAATTACAATAATATAACTTAATAATCATTGATAACTTAATATAATATAACAAATAATTATATTAATCATCAAAATAATTATATTTATATTAATTAAGCTACCTTGAAATAAGATGAGACATCTCCGTGATGTACTCTCTGACGTTTTCATTTTTAGTATAATTGAGTGAAATAAGGTTGGCTAAAAGCTTACTTGTTTTAACATTCTCGTTTTTTCTCACAAAGCTACTCAATTTCTCGGAAGAACGTAATGGCATATGCTCCCTCAGACACGGTACCTATTAATGACTTTGGAACGCGCTTCGTGATCATAAGACTCGTGACTCGATCGATAACAATATAAATGTTAAAATCAAGTATGCATAAATAACCAAAAAATTGTCTATAAATTTTATAAAGCATCATTTTAAGGCACACATAATAATAATCAATATAAATTTATTCATATATTTTAAATTTTATTTTATTATATTAAGTTGTTGAACGCATGATTTTCAATAATAAAACATACTTATTTATTTCTTTAATAGACATATTTAGTGACTTGTTAAGGAAGTTTGCTAATCATTTTCGGTCAATGATTACCACATCATGGACAATCATAGGACCATGTGACATATAATAACGTGTTACTATGTTCATTGCAACCACAAGTGTTTGATTATTTGTGGATGTGAGTAATATATTAATAAATGAAAGATACTTTACGATATAAAATTAAAATATACTTATAATATTTCAGAGATGGAGATTCCAAGGGCCCACAAAACTTCTGGGAGAAGGAGGCAACAGTGGCTGAAAAAAGGAGCGAGGGTGGGGCCCTCCTAGTCCCTTTTTTCTTAATTTTATTTAAAATACCTTCAAAATATACTTATGCAATTGATCAAAAGATTGTTAATTAGAGTGTTTTTTTAGTGGATCAAATTGAAGTGATAATATATTTTATACGGATGG
Source organism: Begonia peltatifolia (assembly GCA_022433055.1). NCBI lineage: Eukaryota > Viridiplantae > Streptophyta > Magnoliopsida > Cucurbitales > Begoniaceae > Begonia > Begonia peltatifolia. The sequence continues at coordinate 650,129 of CM039519.1, read as the reverse complement.
AATCGCTTCGGTTGCAATAGAGTGATCAAACTGCACTGTGGTTTGTTTCGGTTTGATTTCAATACTAAGCACATTGATTTTAGAAATAATTTTGTTGAATTTGAAATCGAACTAATTTTTCACCTTTAAGCCGTTGTATTAATAAAAAAAAATATAATTTCCGTTGTGCTAAAAAAAAATGGACATAACAGTTGTCCATGATCCCTAAAATCAAGAGTTAAATTGTTTTAACGTGATTTTTAATTTTTTTAAAAATTTTTAACTCTATTTTAAATTAAATAACGTGATTGATAAAATTTGAGAATCGTAAGATAAGATTATCGATAAATTTGTAAATCAAATTAAAAAATATTAAAAAGATTAAAAATCATGTTAATTACTTGATTAAATATAATTTATGTAAAAATTTAACGAATAAATTAAAGACGTGGTTGAAATTACTAATAGTTAGTTAAAGGGAAGGGTTTGATTTATTAGAAAAAAAAAGTTTATATTTAATATAGAGTATAAATTTTATTTTATATAAGTATCACTTCACAGTCCGTACAAAAAGCGTTGTTTTCAGCTTGTGGAAAACCAATATAGTGGATGATCGCTCTGCTTGACTTGCCATTGACGACGCAGTGACACACTCTCTCTCTCTCGCTCTCTCATTTCTTGATGCCATTTGGGTTTGATTCACAAGATTTCATCTTTCTACAGTTTGTTTCTTTCTTTTCTTGATGCCATTTGGGTTTGATTCGCAAGATTTCCTCGTTCTACAGTTTGTTTCTTCGCACTTCTTTTATATTTCTCTGCTGATTATGAACACCGTTTAATCGAAATAGTAATGTAGTTTTTATGTTTATTTTGGGGCTTTCGCAATCTTTTTATGATCGCAGTAGTTCATTTTCTGTTTGACCTATTTTTCATTTTGAAAGAGGTTACTTGGTCAATGTTACGATCAAAATTATCTCATATTTCATAGTTAAAGTTAGGTTTAGTTGGATCTTGGAGTAGAGTTCTAAGCAGTATATTCTTATTTCAAGGTTGACGTTGTTACTAGCATTGAGTGTCTTTAGTTGCTACTCTTAGCTTCTTATAGGATGATAATAATAAACTATCAACAATCTAAAAAATTTTATGGCACGTTTTTCGGAATCTAAAGAAATGTTTCATCCGCCAAACACTCTTGTATTTTCTAGTAGTTCTTCCAGTTTCATGAAGTGGTCAATGATTTGGTTGGACGGATAAAATTTCCATGCTCATCTGAACTTGAAATCATTGATCAATGAGACTTTGATTCTTTTTTCTTTCTTTCTTTCTTTCTTTCTTTCTTTCGTAAGAAACCTTGTGATAATGGTGGAAAATACTTACTACCAGCTAACTCCTTCCCGTTAGAAAGGATAAAATTTATGGATTCTTGTTAAACATGTTATATTTTTGAAGATTCGTTCACTTCCCTACACAAAACTTAATGACCAGAACCCGTAAAGCAATAAAGTTACAGTCTAGTCAAATATCCCAAAGCTTGCTATGCTAACCATAAGACCTCAAGATCCGATTGTGCTTGTTAAACTGAATTCTTGATTCCATAGATTATATCATTTTCAATGGAAAAACAAAAAAAAAAAAAAAAAAAAAAAAAAAAAACAGGCTTTTTGAAGAATTTTGCTTATTGGATTCATCAAGGCCAGTGTTCTTCTGCTTAATCTATTGCATTTATGTACTTGAAGTCTTCCAAAACATTTCATGTGAAGCAAGCCAGTTTTGAGGTTTTCTTTTCTCTTTTTCTTTTGTACGCCCCGTAATGTACATATATCTTAACTCTACATATTTATTACTATAAAAAAATTGGGCTTCTCCTATTTGTTCAAAGCATTCACTGGTGTTGACTATCATTTCTTCTTTTTATTTGGTTTGTCTATTGGATGATATCATGGAAGCAAGTGTATGTAATTGTGGTTGCATTAGAAAAAAAGAAAACAATTGTGGGTCTAAACTGGTAAGTTTAAAGTGTTAGGTACATTATGTTGCACAAATTCTGATGAGAAGATCTTGAAATTTGAATCCTTCTAGTGCCTTTTTCTCCGCTTGTTATGCGAGGCAAATGATGAAAAAATGCTAACATTTTGACATCGTGAAATTTAGTTTAATACCAAATGTATTTTAAGCAATTCTCATTTTGTTTTGTCACTGCTCTTTAAACTAGATAAAATGGGGAGGACAATTTGGGTCCATGGCTTTCCTTCTAATTCCCATACTGAAGAAGTTAAATCATTCCTAGAGCAATATACAGGCGATGGAACTGTGTATGCTTTAAAAATTAGAACACCCAAGGGTGGGGGTGTCAGATCTTATGCTGTTGTCCAATTTACTAATGTCAAAGAAGCCGAGATAATCATAAAATTGGCTAGGCTGGGCCTTCGCTATGGGACTTCTTATTTGAGAGCTAAAGAAGCGGAGACTGATATCATCCCCAAGCCAAGAGCTTACCTCCATAGTTTGCCAAATGTAACATTGTTCTTCGGCTGTCAGATTTCAAATGAAAAGTTCTTTGTTTTATGGGGAGAGACTAACGTTTCAGTGAACATTGGGATTAATATGCGAAAATTGCATTTTTTTCTTTCCCATGAATCCAAGGATTACAAGTTTGAGCTTTCCTATGAGAACATTTGGCAGATCGAACTCCATCATCCACACGGTAGAGCTGCAAAATATCTTCTATTTCAGGTTTCTTGACAAATTCATTCTGTTAAGTTTTTTTTAACTATTAGAAACTAGTTTTATTATAGAAAGACTTCAAATGTTCAAGGACAGTTTAGTAATTCTACCAAATAGTACAAAACAAGATGGCAATTGACAAATGAGGTGCTATCGTCTTTCTCTTGATATATTTTATGATATTTGGTGAATGGCATTGCTAATTGTTTGATATGATTATCTACCTTTATTTCCTAAAAAGGACAGTGAGATCACAAATAGCAAGGCGGAATCCCGGAGTATTGATTGTCCGCGATTTAATCGCTACCATCTTTCTAGTTCTTCATACACCATTGTTATGCATACCTTTCTTTTGTTTGAAGTTAGTTTCTCCACTACGCGTCTTATTTGTCACATTCCATTACTCTTGAGCTTTACCTTTAAGCTTTGAACTTTGCAGTTCTAGTCTTTTTGTTCCATGTATTTGATTCTGACAAAATGTTGTTCTTGGACTATGGTTCCAATTTGCCAGTTAGTTCAAGTTTTTAGCATCCATGGTCTTTATTTTTCTGGTTGGTGTAACAAAGACTTTTGACCTTTTTATTGTAGTTATATGGTGCTCCTCGATTATTTCAGAAAGATGCACCTTCTTACGAAGATATATTTGAAACTCCATTGTTCAACTATTTTAGAGACGGACATGATGATCAATGGGTACGAACCACTGATTTTACTCCATTTTGCTCAATAGGGCAGTCGTCTGGATTATGCTTAAAGCTTGATCATGATGTTGAACTCCCAAATCTTAAAGAAAACTTTCCTTATTACAAACAAAAGGATGATCAGTTTATATTGGAGACCGGCAAATCTTATTCTTGCGATTCAAATCTTGTTCCTATTGTTGGTCCTCATACCAGTATTGACTTGCCATTCGAGTTAATATTTAAAATTAACTTGTTGGTTCAACATGGGTGTCTTCCTGGGCCAGCACTTGATCAGAATTTTTATCGTTTGGTTGACCCAAGAAGAATCAATTTCACATTTGTAGAACATGCTTTAGACAAACTTTATCATTTGAAAGAATGCTGCTATGAACCTTCGAGTTGGCTCGCCAATCAGTATATAAAATATAGAAAGCATCCTCCAAAGTCACCTTCTATATCACTAGATAGCGGTTTGGTTTATGTACGCAGGGTCCAAATAACACCTTGTAAAGTGTACTTCTCTGGCCCTGAAGTTAATATGTCCAATCGCGTTTTGCGTAAATACCCCGGTGATATTGATAACTTCCTCCGTGTATCCTTTGTTGATGAGGAGTGGGACAAATTGCGCTCTGTAGATTTATCTCCTCGTACATCACTTGCAAATGAGGATAGGAAAACTGATGTCTACAAAAGGATTCTTTCTATTCTCAGAAATGGATTGGAAGTAGGAGGTAAACAATTTGAATTTCTTGCATTTTCGTCCAGTCAGTTACGTGAAAACTCTCTGTGGATGTTTTCTTCTCGAACTGAGCTGACTGCAAAGGAAATTAGAATCGGGATGGGTGATTTTTCTCGCATAAGAAATGTTGCTAAGTACGCAGCTCGTCTTGGCCAATCCTTCAGTTCATCAACAGAGACACTTACCGTCGAAAGGCATGAAATGGAAGTCATTCCTGATATAGAAGTACAGCATGATGAAATCAACTATGTGTTTTCTGATGGGATTGGGAAAATTTCCATAGATTTTTCTAAAAAAGTTGCTGCTAAGTGTGGTATTAAAGGATTTACTCCTTCTGCCTTCCAGATCCGATATGGTGGCTATAAAGGTGTTGTTGCTGTTGATCCAAATTTGTCACTGAAATTATCATTGAGAAAGAGTATGCGTAAATTTGAATCGACAAGCACAAAACTTGATATCTTGGCATTCACCAAATATCAACCTTGTTTTCTAAATCGGCAGTTGATTACTCTTTTGTCTACTCTTGGAGTTAAGGATTGTGTTTTTGAGAGAAAACAGAGGGAAGTTGTAGATCAGCTGAATGCTATATTAACAGATCCGTTGAGGGCAGAGGAAGCTTTAGAGTTGATGTCTCCCGGAGAAAATACTGAAATTTTAAAGAAAATGCTCTCATGTGGCTACAAGCCTAATGTGGAACCTTTCCTCTCAATGATGCTGCAAACGTTCCGAGCATCAAAGTTGTTCGAATTAAGGACTAAAACTAGAATCTATGTTCCAGATGGAAGAGCAATGATGGGATGTCTGGATGAAACCCGAACATTGGAATATGGTCAGGTCTTTGTTCAATTCTCTGACACTAGACACGTGAAGTTTTACAATAATGACATTGGGAGAGAAGTGTCCAAGAGCTATATTGTTGAGGGAAAAGTTGTAGTTGCGAAAAATCCTTGCTTGCACCCAGGCGATGTTCGTGTCTTAATTGCTGTAAACGTATCATCCTTGCACCATTTGGTGGATTGTGTTGTCTTTCCTCAAAAGGGACGCAGGTAAAGTATCTATTATACCAAATAACAATATGTGGTAATGTATATTTGTTGAATATCTATCTACTTCATTCTAGTGATGCCCTTTGATGTTTAATAGGTGATCTATTGATCTAGACAAAATAAACATTATTCCATGACCGGGTATTATAACACCACTATATATTTAAAATGATGAGAACATGCCATATTTGTTAAATGTAGGTCTCATTAATTTTGTCCGACCTTTATGCACTTGTTGTCAACCTAGTTAATCGCTGCATGCATCTTCTTAATCACTACATCATACTCTGACAATATTCAGGAATGGACATGATTTTTTCTGTTCTTTTTTTTTTTTTTTACATTTATTAGATCTTTGTTTCATCATTCTCTTATACAAGCAACGGCACACTGTTTTCGAAAGGGCTAGAGATGACTATATAATACTCGATTCTAAAATACAATGCTTATTAATTGAGTTTCGATTGATAGCCTTTGTGTTGTGTGCCATTACAAAGGTGATGGAGAGTCTAAAAGATTATTATTTACATGTTAGAAATGCATGTACTCGGGCATAATTATGACTGAGAGATGTTATAGGATTTATTTATGATTATCAAAGGCTCCTCTGATTAGATATTTTCTTGAAACTTAGAGCTTACCTCAATGTATATCCCTTAATTTTTTATTCATCCCTCATCTCTCCAAGTCTCTATGCTCTGTCTACTCTCATATTTTTATTGCTTCCAAATATAAGTCTCTCTTCCATTACTTGATAAAAGCCCAAGTTATTTATGAATCAAGTACAGCCATGAAGATTTTAAAGAGTCCATCCCTTACAAATTTTGCTAGGACTTAAAAGAGCGATGTTTGATTTTGAAGTAGCACACTCAGGAATCTACCGATCATTCGTTTGAGTGCTATTTTGTTAATCTTCTAAGATGCCTAGTGCTGCTGAAAATAGCCTACCTAATAATTTTGTGGAGTTTTAAATATAGTTTATTGATGTCATATTTTTGAATATTTAGGCCTCATCCGAATGAATGTTCAGGAAATGATCTGGATGGGGACATATACTTCGTTTGTTGGGACGATGATTTGATCCCGCCTCAGCAAATCAAAGCAATGGATTATACTCCAGCCCCAAGTATTGAGCTAGATCGGGATGTTACAATGGAGGTAAATTCCTATATGTATTCACTTAGAATGTTCACTTTTATTTTCTCCTAGATGATTAAAAATTTAGGTTCGTCATTACTTCACTTAGCTATCATATTAGATCAATCATCTCTCTCTCTCCCCGCCTCGTTATTTCACAACACTTTAAATTTCAAATCGAGTTCCAAAATTTTTCTTTTAGTTTGCTAAATTTATTTGCAATACTAGCATTCCCTTAGTATTTTGATCATTTATCCTCCTGCGTGTCTAAATATGAAGGATAAGCATCATGATATTGAGTTTCCTACAGATGCAAATTGGATAGATTATAGAAGTCAGAAGTCAGACCATATTGGATTATCTTGTTAGAACTGCCAATGAATGGTCCCATTAACATTTTAAAGTTTTTTTTTTATAGTTATGCGTTACATAGCAGATAAAGTACGTAGTCAATTTTTGGGATTGATGACTTACCCATGAAAATACTTTTACATAAATGTTCAATTGCAAAATTACAAGAGTCAAAGACAGCGAGTGAGACATGGGTTTGGTATAGTATTCTAGGCAAAATAATTTATAGGTTGAAAGTAAATGTTTACGATTTTTTCTTAGGACCCATGGTGCATCCTTTTGGGATTCCCTTCTTTTTTATCTTAAAATATTGGCTATCGGAGTGTAACCTTTGGAATGGATGAAATACAGCCGAGCTTAATAAAATTGTTATTATGTTGTAAAATTGTAATAGAGCTTGACAAGACACTTATACACTTGTCATATTTGTAGGTGTTCCATTTACATTAGTTTTCTCTAATAGTAGTGAAGTTGTACATTGTTTGTCTATTTTAATGTGCTTGTTATTGGTGTAGAAGGCAGTTTCTGTCTGAAATGGTACATGGATTGTCTAGTTTTAATGTGCTTTGTTATTAGAGTAGAAAACAATCTGTCTGAATACCTCACCCCGCCTAAGTTTTGTTGAAGTTCCATCAAATATCCAAGGGACAATGTTAAAAGAATTGAAAAGATTATTAGAATCTAATCTCCATGAGTTAAACTTTGTATTAGTAGTGATTAAGCAGAACTGAGTGTGCTCTTCTTATGCTTACTGGGTTACAGGACGTTCATGAGTATTTTACCAACTATATAGTCAACGATAGCTTGGGAATCATTGCCAATGCCCATACCGTGTTTGCTGATAGGGAGCCTTTCAAAGCAAGGAGCAGTCCTTGCACAGAGCTTGCAAAGCTTTTTTCGATTGCAGTAGACTTTCCAAAAACTGGGGTACCCGCTGTCATACCCTCTCGTCTACACGTCAAAGAATATCCAGATTTTATGGAGAAACCTGATAAACCAACTTATGAATCTCCCAATGTGATCGGGAAGCTTTTTCGAGAGGTGAAAGACATTGCACCCAACAGTAGTCCTATTTCTTCTTTCACGCGAGAAGCTGCTATGCGGTGTTATGACGCTGACATGGAAGCTGATGGGTTTGAAAATTACCTTGAAGATGCTTTCTATCATAAAACCAATTATGATTACAAGTTGGGAAATCTTATGGACTATTATGGGATAAAAACGGAGAGTGAAATATTGAGCGGTAGTATTATGAAAATGGCAAAATCTTTCAACCGAAGAAGGGATTTCGAAGCCATTATTTTGGCTGTTAGGTCCTTGAGGAAGGAGGCTAGGAATTGGTTCAATGAGAAAGATAGCGGGTCAGATTTGGAATCTGACGATGTTTATGCAAAAGCTTCGGCATGGTACCATGTCACCTATCACTATACGTATTGGGGTCAATACAATGAGGGGCTGAATCGCGACCATTTTCTTAGTTTTCCTTGGTGTGTTTATGACAAATTGATCCAAATTAAGACTGCTAAATATATTAAAAATCTGCAGATTTAGCTCAACCGCTGCTGGAATGTATCGAATTTCGTCTGAAAAGTGACTCTGGGTAATTCTCTTAACTACGTTTTGTCATTGCTAATGTTTTCTTGATATCGACTATGATGTAAAATCCATTATTGATTCAAGCTTGTTTTGGAAAGTTTCTTCCTTGCTGGTTTTGCTAATCTGATGTTGTTCATATGTTGAACTTGATGTTTAGAAAATTTTGAGTGATGGCTGTAGGATAGGTATCCTTTAATTAGTATGAAATGAAATGATGTGCAGACTTTTTAGGGTGAGTATTGAATTTTGAGGAGTCTGATTATACACAGGTTCTGAAACACTATGAATTTGTATCCGTTGGTCTTCTGAATTATTATTTTGAAGCTGGATTGAGAAAATTAAAATTTTGATGATCAAATTAAAACTACTATTAAATTAGTAATCTGATATTTATATTCTAATATAACATTATGACATCATTCTTAGGAGTTATTTGTTAATCCGATAATGTTGTGTATGGTTTAATTACTTATATGACATGATAATTAGTTGATAGAAATTAAAGAAAGTTACGAGAAAAATAGAACCTTGCAATTGTCCTAAAAATTAATATAATATGACATTTCGTTATCAATGCAACCATAACGATCGAGAGATTGCTTGTAAGGAGTTGACACAATATATTAAATAAAATCACATCATTATTATTTAATAAATTTTATTCTTTCTCTTCTGCATCATTTTTAAGTAACTTATTCTAAAAAAACACTCTAATGGTGAACAATCTTTTAAGTTCTCATCTTGGTACCACATTTAAATTTTTATATTTATTTTTTTTAACAAATATATAATCATATTATATTTAATAAATAGAGTAAATATTACATAAAATTAAAATTAGACAAAAAATAAAAATTAATTCTAAATACTTAAAATACAAATAAAAAAAATCACACAAACATGAAGAACATTGAAATATTATATAAATACAGTTACAATGAGACGTAATGAAATATTAAGAAAATACTAAATGCATGCTTCAATATCTTATAACAATTATTCTCTAGAAAAATAATACGTTAAAATTTCAAGATATTAGTCTTAATATGATTATACAAATGTTTTTGATTTTTTTTTGTTGATCAGTCATATACGACGTATCCATAATGAGATAGTCCATGTACTTTGTTATCCACTCGTCTTCTGCTTTTTTAACTTCTATCTCCACTAATTTCTCGAATGCGGTTACTTTTTAAGTTTGCGTTTGCAAATAGTCAGGTTGCCCTTTTTTTTCTTTGTTTTCCTTTCTCTTTCTTTTGGCTGCCTTTTGGCCTATCAGACGCACTTCATGTACTTCATCGTCGCTTTTGTCTAGATTAGACGACGAAATGTAGGCCCCTGATTCGGAAACTTTTGTTCTTTTAAACCCCTCTGGTTAGTATGAAGTATTCCATTTCAGCTCATCCTTTAACAACCTCCAACAATAGTCAAGCAAAAAGTGAGAGCTGCCATTTTCAGATTTATACATTTGGTGGGCATGCTTAATAATTTGGTCATCGGACCACCCACTATGGTGTGCTTGTTGAATTCGTTGGTAACAACCAGTGAAACGTAGTACCTTAGAATTTACCTTGTTTCAATGGTCCTTGCATTGTTTTCCTGTTTTTGCTAGGTCCATCTTCGTGGTGTTCGTTGAAGTAATCAGCAATCTAGTCCCAAAAACATGCTACTATTTGGTCAATCCCAACAACAGAATCCTTAGATGTGTTGAGTCATCCACTTATCAGAAGTATATTTGCTTCATCACTCCATTTGGTTTTTCGTTTGGATTTTTGAGGTGGATTCTTTTCATCATGTAGATGCACATTCTCTAACCCGTCTTCACTGCGTGCAGGTTGGGATTCAGAAGGAGAAGTGGCTGGTGTTCGGTGTGAGGGAGTTGAACCATATGGTTGTGAATTTTCAAACGGGACTAATGGTGAATATTGAGGTGTCTCAAAAGAACTTAATTTTGGGTAATGAAATTGTGGATATAGAAAATTTTGTGAATTGTTAAAGTTTGAGGATACTAGAAGATATTGAAAAAATAGATTTTGGGAATTTGGATTAGAAGATATTTGCGAATTTTGGAAAAATAGATTTTTAGAATTTTGGGAAAATTGAAAAAATGAATTTTGAGAATTTGGCTTGAGGAATATCTGAAGCACTTTGAGAAAATTGTAAAAATAAATTTTGATAATTTTGAGTGAGTAGAATTTGAAGAATTATTAGAATCCATAATGAAATTGAGGAAGGTGAGAAGAATTGGTGATGGAAAAACTAAATGAAATATTTGTATTATAAATTGAAAAAGTAAAGGAGAATAAAATATCAATTTTTAACTTCAAAGAGTCATTGCTCAATGGGTGCAAAAGAAAGCAATTTCTTTGGCAACTTTGGTGATAAGTTGTTTTGACAAGCAATGCCTGTAGTAACCATCACTGGAGTTGCTCTAAGACATAAAATATGATTTTGTAAAGAAATCAGGGATGTGCATACAAGACTGGAAAAGAATGTGATAGTATGACTCTGAAAATGATAGCCGACAATATGATAATCAATCTCATTATATTTTGTTCACTCATGGAATAATAAACTATGTGCAATTTGAATAACGTTCTTGTTATCATAGTATAAAGAACATAACAAAACTATCTCACAATTCATAGTGACCATAACATGATACTCTGCTAATGAGATTCAACGTAATGGTCACGCTTCTTCGAGAATAATTTTTCCTTCAATTTGAAAGCAATGTATTATATATATTTGGTTGTAGAGAGTCAAAAGAGGCCAAAGGCAAGCCCTAAAGATGATTTTCTGTTGGAAATAAAAAATTAATAAGAACAATAATAATGTCGCTGCTGTAAAATGTGAAGAGTATTTATCAGGATAATTTTTATAAAAAAAACTGTACTTGACAATTTTCTAGACAAAATTACATTTCCAAGTAAGTTCTCAGGAAAGACCGGAGGGATCACAAGTAGTCCCACTTAAAATCCATTCTTCTAGACAGAACTCACTTACACAGTATAATTACACCACTAAATAAGCGGTACGAGAAACGATAGCATATGCGATCTGAAAATACCAAGAATATTTTCTCACGTCGTTAAGTATAATGGCAAAAAAGTAAGAGAAATAAGAGGATTTTTACATGAAAACTCAAATCGAAAAAAAAAACCACCGAGACTGAGTCCATAAAAATCTCATTATGAAAAATAGGATTTACAATATTTTTCTTGATATCGAATATTCTAGAAAATATTCATTAAGAGAAATCACCTCTTTTAAAATTTTCATTGTACTCAAAAGTAACTTATATGTTTTTCCTCACCCTCTTTCTTTTCTCTCCCACAAATTCTCTCTTCTCACAAAAGAAATTTTCTTTTTTGGATCTTCAGATGCAGTATCGTCTGCTTGAAGCCTCTATTTATAGAGGGCTTCAAGGAGACATTTTCCTCAAAATGAGGAAGGTAGACGCATGCAAATGAAGACTTCTTTCTTTGCAACAAAATTGGAACCTTTTAAGCAAAGAATGTATTAGACAATTTCCTATACAGAATTATACTTTCAAGTAAGTTCTCAAGAAAGCCTCAAGAGGTCATAAATGGTCTCACTTAAAATCTAGTCTCCTAGACACAACTCAGTTACATAGTATAATTACACCACTAAATAAGCGGTATGAAAAATGATAGCAGATGCGATATAAAAAATGCTGTAAATATTTTTTCACGCCGTTAAATATAATGACCAAGAAGTAAGAGAAATAATTGTTAAAATAAATACTAAGAATTTTTACGTTGAATTCCAAATCTGGTAAAAAACCATGAGGACTGAGTCCAGAAAGATCTCACTATGAAAAATAGAAATTACAATAATTTTCTAGATATCTAATATTCTAGAAAATATTCACTACGAGAAATCACCTATCTTAAAATTATCACTGTACTCAATAGTACCTCACCTATTTTCTCTCACCATCTTTCTTTTCTCTCTCACAAATTTGCTCTATTTCCTCTCTCTTCCTCATAAGAAACTTTCTTCGCTAGATATTTAGATGCAAGATCGTCTGCTTGAAGTTTCTATTTATAGAGGGCTTCAAGATGACATTTTTTCTCAAAATGAGGAAGGTAGGCGCCTACAAAGAAAGATGCAGCAAATGGAGATCTTTTAAGAAAAGATTGTATTAGACAATTCTTATATAGAATTATATTTCTAAATAAGTTTCCAAGAAAACCTCGAAGGGCCACAAACGGTCTCACTTAAAATCTAGTCTTCTAGATACAACTCAGTTACATAGTATAATTACACCACTATATAAGCAGTACGAGAAATGATAGAAGATGCGATCCGAAAAATATTATAAATATTTTCTCACGCCGTTAAATATAACGTCCAAGAAGTAAGAGAAATAATGACTAAAATGAATACCAAGAATTTTTACGTGGAATTCAAATCTGGTAAAAAATCGCAGGGATTGAGTTTAGAAAAATCTTACTATGAAAAATAGAAATTATAATAATTTTCTAGATATCTAATATTCTCATTGTACTCAATAATACCTCCCCTATTTTCTCTCACCTTCTTTCTTTTCTCTCTCACAAATTCGCTCTATTTTCTTTCTTTCTTCTCACAGAAGAAACTTTCTTGGCTAGAACTTCGAATGCAAGATCGCTACTTGAAGCCTCTATTTATAGAGGGCTTCAAGGAGATATCTTCTTTACAATGAGGAAGGTAGGCGCCTACAAAGGTAGACTTCTTCCTTTGTAGGTCTCTATTTTCGTCTTCATAGGTCCTTCATCATTCCCCACATTTTCCTCTTCCTCACATCAATGTTCTGGTGGACAACCCTAGTGGGATGCTTTCTCTTGATATAACCTGATCAAGATTAGATGGCTGAGGAAGACAAAGAAAAAACAAACGACATTTATTATCATATCAGCACATTCTGTTACAAGGTGATGCCTGCTTTTATAGAAGATCTAAAAATACTAGATAGCATCTTTCTTTTTCCAAAAAATGAGAGCATCTCTAAAAAAAATACAAAATTTAGTAGTAAATTTACGATATGTAAGATCACAAAATCAATCAGCATCAGAGTAGATTTACATCTCTTCTGAGGAGGAAGATGATGAAAAAAGAAGACTCCGAGATTGAGAGTCTCAAAGATATCTTAAGATATGAATAATAATAACTCAATGAACTATAGTTGGTGAAGCAAAAAATTGACTAACAATATGAACAATATGTTCGATATTTGGACGAATGATGGTGAGATAAACCAATCTCCTAATAACAATGCGATATAAGGGAGCCTTTCTTGCATTAAACTTAAGACGTGTATTAACAATCATGTTACATGTAAATGAGTACTTAAATATGTCAATACTATGCTAAGTTTGAGAAAGAACAATACCATTTGGTTAAAAAGAGATTTCAATTTCAGAGAGTGGACTCGGCTTGGCTTGACTAGTTGAAATTTGGCTCGCGAGCCAACTAGAGTTGAATATTTTTTTGGCAGAATCGTTAGACTCGACTCGTTGAGCTTGTTAGGTTAGGCTCGTTTAACTCATTAGACTCGATGTATATAAATTTTTAAGGTTAGCTTAACTTGGTCGGCTTATTTATCACCCTTAATTGCAAATAATTAACAATTAGATAGGTACCAACATATTTAGTATGAGACTGTCAAAGAGGTTTGGGATCATCTATAAAAATTGTATATCCACCCTAATTTTACGAAGCAATATCAGTTAGAGATTGATATTCGTGCCTTCAACAAGATAGCGTGAGTATTAAAGAGTTTTATTATATCATGTCTAATCTTTTGGAACAACTAGTCCTTACAGAACTGGTGAGGCTGCGTTAATTCACACCATATGTTTCTCGTGGAGAAGAAAAATATTTGGTTTAATTTTTAATTGCTTTTCAAGATAATTTTAAAGGTCTTCATGACACAATTTTGTATCGTAATCTCCTTTTGTCTATTGACTCTGTCATAAATGAGCTATTAGCTAAAAAGATCCACTTGAAGTTACGAGTTGATAAAATAAATCTTTCTTCTCCTAATCATCCATTTTTGCATTTCTTCCTAGGTCTCCTTCCAATGATCAAAACACCTCAAGCAAAAGTCGCCCACGATGAGTGTAGTTTTTGCGAGCAAAAAAGTTACTGAAAGACACAATACCCCAAGCTATTGAGTAGGAGTTTGGTATTTCCTTATTTTTTGGTCTATATAACTATTTTGGGTGTTCGATGTTTTACTTATGTTTTATACAATACTTTATCGTTTATTTTATTGCACTATCATATATTGTGTGATTACTATGTGAAAATCAGTTCATCTTATATAGATTGTAACCTTGATTTAAGCATTTGGCTGCGAACTATAAATCATAGTTTGAGTTGGGCGATGGAATTCTCTTCGAATATTAGGTTGTTCGACTTAACATTTTTGTCTTCGCACGTTTGGGATCATGACAGAACTGACCATTGTCAAAGGACTAAGAAACAATTCGATGATTTATGTGTCTTTGAATGTGTAATGCATTACATCACATGAGCATGTTCATAATCAATGAACCTTGACTTAGTCTATAAAGTACAAAATGATTTGTATAGTAATAGTTCAATATGCTCGTCGCGGAGAATTAATATCCACTAAGACTCAAAGCATGATTGTGATTGGTTAGGAGAAAAACTGAGAGGGCCTTTTCATAAATCTAAAAAAATATTGGGCTCTAAAAAATATCAGAATAAGGGCGTCATAAACCTATCGACATTAACAGATAGAAAAGTCCAAATAAATGTGCTATAATTGCTTTTCAGAAGCAACGGGAAACATTATAATATTCATTTATTCTTTCTGAGAAGTCAAACAAATTACAAAGTCCAGAAAAGTCTAAATATTCATTTCTTCTTTCTGTTTTGTTGAACTTTTAGAGCGAGTAAATGATAGCAGACAACCGATTTCTATCTTTGAAAAATATTTTTGGAGGCGAAACAGATCCCAACTCTCTCTCTCTCTCTCTCTCTCTCTGTAAAAATGGGTAAACCGGATTCAGACATTACAGGAAGCAATGCGAGACGGGAATCTGAATCGAGACCCACCATTGGTGGAAACGGCAATCACAGCTACTCCAGAAACTCCTCCTATCAGGTCTCTGTTTCTTTCCTCTTCCTTCTTTTATTGATTATCTCTCCTCCGTCAATACATATTTATACACATACCAAAACAGATAAATTCAACGTTCTTTATTTTTATTTTCGTTCATTGTTCCCAGAGAAATAATGCAAACACTGTAAAAGCACAAATAGAGGAGGAAATAATGGAGAAGTTAGACATGAAAGAACTATCATCTTCTTCAAACACAATTCGCATAGTAGACATGGGATGTGCAGTTGGACCAAATACTTTCCTTGTTATGGAAAAAGTTGTCGAATTCATTCAAAACAAGTATAAATCTCAGTGCCCGGATTCAGACTTGCCGGAATTTCAAGTCTTCTTCAACGATCAAACTTCGAACGACTTCAACACCCTCTTCCGCTCTTTACCGCCACAGTCTCCTTATTTTACGGCAGCTGTACCGGGTTCTTTCTACGACAGGCTTTTTCCGACGTCCTCGCTTCACTTTATCCACTCTTCGTATGCTCTCCACTGGCTATCTGGAGTACCTAAAGAAGTGAAGAACAAGGGGAGGATACACTATTCGAATGCGCCGGGCGAAGTGTTTCAGGCGTATTCTTCTCAGTTCGCCATGGATATGGGGAATTTTCTTACCAGAAGAGCAGAAGAGCTAGTAGCCGGAGGTTTAATTGTGATCATTATCTCAGCTATTTTAGGCAACATGCCTTTCTCGCTTCTCCCCTCCGGCGTAATATACGATTGCATGGGAGTTGTTCTCATGGAGATGTCAAAAGAGGTAATTATCTCCGTAAACGACCTTCCTTTATTGTGCTTTCGCCGGAGTCTAAACAGTTTTTTATTTTCTTATTTTTATTTAATAAAGTAATTTCTAATCTAATAAACAAAAAAAATAAAAAAAGAAATACGATCAAAGTCGATTTAATCTACTTCTTCACATTTGATATAAATGACGACGAATGGTCGCCATTTTCCAATAAAATATGTATATGTAGACCTGGAATTGTAGTATATGCAGTGCATTCTCTAGGTTTTTTTTTTTTTTTTTTTATGGCAGATGAATTGATGGGTCAAATTTTGAAAGACCAAGTTGGCTGCATTGACTGCTTGCTGGCAATATGATGTGACTTTACCCACCCTCCTTCTGGTGGCAGATTAGATTAGATGTGATTTGACAACTTATTATGAGGGCTAATTGCAGGGATTAATTGATGAAAGCGAGGTGGATTCATTCAACTTACCTCTCTATTCAACAACTCCAGAGCAAATGGAAGAGCTTGTTGAGAAAAATGGCAATTTTAACATAGAAAGAATGGAGTTATCAGATCCAACATCGTGGATGAAAGGCAATGTAGATGTAAGCATTTGGGTAAGGAATTTAAGAGCTGCTACGGAGGCAACTTTCAATGAGAGTTTTGAGCCTGAAATTGTTCGAGAGTTGTTTCGAAGACTTGCCATCAAACTAGAAGATTTTCGTAGCCAGCTCAATGCAAAACTCCATGAAAAGACTCAGCTCTTCATCGTTTTGAAGCGTAAAAGTAATAAATTGCGTTGGAGCTAGATTGAACCTTCCTTGATAGATTTCGTGAATGTTCTATTAAATACTTAGAACATTACCTAGACTTTACATAGCATTCACTTTGTCAACGCAGCACCATATCCACGTCCTCCCATGCCTTAAGTGTGAAGATTATTTTTTTAGGTTTTATCTTTATCTCCTCCCTGTAATATCCTGATATTTGGCAATGCACAATGCATAAATGAATATTATAATGTATCAAAGCCAATGACTTCTCCCAGCAGTGAAGTGTTTTCCCATCCTCTCACTGTTCTTCCCCTATTTCCCTCTCAATCACAGAATCTGACACTAAAGATCTCATCGGATAATAATCTCATTTGGAAAAACCAATTACGAAACGTTGTTCTCCTAGGCCTAGAATGCTTTATTGACGCTGCTTACGTACCTACCTCCTCCAAAGTTCTTAGACAATCTCAATTTCCAGCCTAATCCTGAACATTCACTATGACAACTCTACAATCGATTGGTCATGGGGTGAGTCTCTTCCCCCTTAGATTGTTGCATATTCCTCTGCAGCGAAAATATGGCAAGCTTTAGCCAGGCAATTGATGCAAACTTCACATTTTTGGAAAATCCAGGACTCATAAACAACGAGGAATAAACAATAGAATCGTCTTGTAATTCAAGAAAATAAAAGAACTAGACCCCGATCAAACCTTACTAATGAAATTGTAATTATTAAGATAACAGCTTGTCTCAAGCCACACTTGTTGGCTAAACTAAAATTATCAAAGCTGATATATCAAGATAATATTTTATGACGATCAAGTTTTTTACAAAGAACTTAAGAGAAGAATTCACACAAACTTTCTAAAAAATACCAATTTTATTAATCTCAAAATATGTGAAAACAAAGTCTAACTCATCTCATTTATAGGAAAACTAAATAAAAATAACAAAAACAAAATAAAAACCTAAAAAAAATAACTAATGCGCTCATGTAAGGTCTTTGCACGCACATGGTGAGCGCTAGGAAGATACGGTCTCGCAAAATGCGCACACTGTTAGAATCGGGGCACAAGACACATTGTCGCTGACGGCTAGGGCGTGCTGTCACGCGTGGGGTGCGTTGCCGCATGTGGCAGGTGGGGGATCAAATGTGGTGCGTGTGTGAGGAATGCGCGCGGTGCTGGTGGCGCACTGGGTGCTTCTAGGTGGTTTGTGGCACGCGCAAAAGGTTTTTTCTTTCTACCAATTGAGCACACTTCTTTTGCATGCAACATGCTCATGGTCTTTTGTATGACTTTTCTCTAATGTCTCATCAATACTAAGCATAATTATTGATCTTTGTTTGAATTGCGAAGACTCTTCTGCTTGAGTTTCAATATCAAATTGTGTAAACCTTTGTGTATCATCTTAGTTATTGACTTTGTCATCGGTCCAACTATGCCTTGCAATAGATCATGCTTCATGGAGTTGTCATTGGTTGCTCCCGAGTTTGTATAAGCAGTATTCATCAAATTTGCTTGGTCGCATAACTTAGTTACGAAGCTAACTCCATCACCTAAGCAAAGATGGTGTTTCTGTTATTGACCACATATAGAAACTCCAATATGAATAAATATCTATTGTTGTTTTACCAGTACGTCTGCCCCCAATAATCAATTATTGTCGACCATGTCCTATAAGTATCATAGAATCAATAGCAATAATTCCTGTTTGAAGAGGTTCATATATAGAACGTCTAGAAATAATACCAGGAGCATGCGATTCAATTAATCGAGATTTAAAAGATGAAATTTCACCTGGACCTTCAATAGATTTTGCCATAGCATTTATAACACGCCCTATATAAGCCTCGCTCTGTGCGTGCGTGCGTGCGTGCGTGCGTGCGTGGGACAATAGCGTATACTACTTGAGTTACAGAACATGGTTTTTGACCAATAGCTACATAAACACGTATTGTATTTTTCCTTTCTTGATTGAAAATAGTATTTGTAGCTACTTTGGTTTTACCAATCTACATATCCCTAATAATTAATTCTCGTTGACAATGTCTTATAGGTATCATTGAATCAATAACAGTAAGTTCTGTTTGAAGAGACGTTTATACAGAATGTCTAGAAATAATACTAAGACCGGGGATTCAATTAATCAAGATTCAGAAGATGAAATTTCAATTCAACCATCTATAGGTTTCGCCATGGCATTTGTAACACTCTAAATAAGCCTCGTTATGCGTGTATGTGTGTGTGACAATAGTGTACACTACTTGAGCTACGGAAGATGCCTTTTGACCAATAGTTACATAAAAATATATTACATTTTGCTTTTGTTGTTTGATAATAGTATTTGTAGCTACTATTGTTTTTCAAGTCTGTCCCCAATAATTAATTGTTGCTAACCACATCCTATAGGTATCATTGAATCAAAAACAATAATTCTTGTTTGAAGAGTCTCATATACATAACATCTAGAAATAATACCAGGAGCAGACGATTCAATTAATTGAAATGCAAAAGATGAAATTTCACCTCAACCATCAATAATTTTCGCCATGGCATTTATAACACACCCTAAATAAGGCTCGTTGTGCATATATGTATGTGTGCGTGACAATAGCATATACTACTTGAGTTACAGAAGATGATTTTTGACCAATAGTTACATAAACACATTACATTTTGCCTTTCTTGATTGAGAATAGTATCTATAACTACTTTGGTTTTACCAGTACGCATGTCCCTAATAATTAATTCTCGCAGGCCACGTCTTATAGGTATCATTGAATCAATAGCAACAAGTTCTGTTTGAAGAAGCTTTTATACATAATGTCTAAAAATAATATCAGGAGTAGAAGATTCAATTAATCGAGATTCAGAAGATGAAATTTCACTTCAACCATCAATAAGTTTTGCCATGACATTTATAACACGCCCTAAATAAGCTGCGCTCTATGTGTGTGACAATAGTGTACACTACTTGGGGTACAGAAGCTACTTTTTGACCAATAGCTACATGAAAACATATTATATTTTGCTCTTGTTGATTGAAAATAATATTTGTAGCTACTGTTGGTTTACCAATCTATCCTCAATAATTAATTGTCATTGACCACGTCCTATAGGTATCATTGAATCAAAAGCAATAAACCTTGTTTGAAGAGCCTCATATATAGAACATTTAGAAATAATACCAAGAGTAGGCGATTCAATTAATCGAAATTCAAAGGATGAAATTTCACCTCGACCATCAATAGGTTTAGGACATTTATAACACGCCCTAAATAAGTCTCACTTACAAGTATATGAGCAATTCTTCCTTACGCTTTTACATAATGTAAATATACATACATACATACAAACATACACACGTGCACACATACATACACTCACACACAATGTACATTGGGATTCGTTATTTTATATAAATTCATGTAAGTTAGGGCGCAAATTTAACGTCAGAATTCAGTTTTCATAGTGATATTATCACATGCATGTAATATTTTCTTAAAATGATTTTTTTCACCTAACTGTTTGTCTCAATTTCATATTTTCTTTTTCAGTTTATTATTCGAATTTAACAATACAAACAATAAATATTCAGAAAAGATCACATATGCATTGTAAATATAGGAAAATGCATCGGACACGAAAGCTTCAGGACAAAGTTATGAGTGTGTTGTTTAGTTATCTTTACGCTTCAAAACAATAAAAAGTTGAACCTTTTCATGGAGTTTCCCATGGACTTTCTGTAGAAGATAAGATGATTTTGTGTGAAGCCTTCGAAACATTTCATCAACAATCTCAACCCCGAAATGATCTGAGAAGGTTGCTTCCATTGCAGCTCTTATATGGTTGATCCAATCTCCGACGTCCAGAGTGTCTCCTGTCCATGACACCGGATCAGATGCTTCCATTCTTTCTATACTGAAACTCCCTTCTTTCTCCACAATTTGTTCCATCTCCTCAAGAGTTGTTAAATACAGAGGCAAGTTGAATGAATCCACCTTGGCTTCTTCGACCAGTCCCTGAGAAATTCAATTACAAAAAGTAAGTCTAGTTCTAGACAATCCACACACTCTCAAGTTACACTTTGATACACATCTTATTGATTGCTTCAATTATTTCACTTAAAAATTAATCAAAAGACTCTTAATTTTTCTCTAAGTTAATGTTATTCTTATACTTGCAAACTTTCTCTAGCCGTGTAACAATTTAGAATAATAAAAATAAATATATTTATGCTTTTTTCGATCACTGATTAGCTATGTATCATTTATGATCATGTTTTGAAAGAATTTCTGTTAGCATGATAATTTTACAAAAAAGATATACGAAGATGTTGAAAATATTAACTTAATTCTATTAATCTTATTTGATTTATGTATCTTTAAATAAAAGCATCCTTGTTATTGTATGTTTTTAGTATAATTTTGGTCAAAATCTATGTATTTGTAAATAGTCATTTACAGATTTGAAATTCATGTATGTATAAATATATTGAATCTTGTACTTAGATGATTCATTCAGTAATAATACATATATTATATTAAATAGGTAATTCATGTATTATTTTATACATGTACCAAACAATTCTATAAACAGAACGTGAATTTAAGCCTTTTGTAATAAACCAAATAGCCAAAACAATTTGAAGAAAGAGTTTTCTAAAGCTATCTCCTTTCCACTTTATCTTTTTTCTCCAAAATCTTTCTTCGTCGTTCCAATAGATGTCACTTAAAAAGTTGAATATTCTGATGTCTTATTTCATGAGAAAAAAGAATGTAACTGCAGGTGCTATGATAAATCAGTACCATTCAAAATGGATTGAAAAATCTCAGTTTTCGTTGCATGCGATGTATTGACTTTACCTCGTTCGCCATGTCGATGAGCGTAGTTGACATGCAGTCATACATTACTCCTGGCGGAAGTTGTGAAATTGTCATGTGGGTAGGGATTGTGGAGGTTATAATCATCACTAATCCTCCATGCACAAGCTCTTTAGCTCTAGCCCTAAGAAAATTATTCATATCCCGAACGAACTGAGCCGAATAAGCCTCAAATATTTCGTCTGGGGCATTCGCATAGTGTATTTTCCGCTTGTTCTTCACTTCTTCTGGTAAGCCTGAAAGCCAGTGTACAGAATAAGAAGAGTGGACAAAGTGAAGAGAGGACGTCGGAAAAAGCTGGCCGTAGAAAGAACCGGGGACGCCGGCTGCAAAATAACATGGGTTTTGTGGGAGAGATCGGAAGAGGGCATTGAAGTCGTTTGAGGTTTGATCGTTGAAAAATACTTGAAAATCCGGGGTCGGGGAATTAGGGCACTGAGAAATATGCTTGTTTTTTATGAACTCTACTAAGTTTTGCACGATTGAGAAAGTGTTCGGACCAACTGCACATCCCATGTCTGCAATACGAATGGTGTTTGAGGACGATAATAGTTTCTTCATGTCAAGCTTCTCCATTATTTGCTCCTCCATTTTCTCTCTCTCAATGCTTGCACAATTTCTCTGAATTACAAGTTCATACATATATATATATATATATATATGTATGTCAATGTGAATTGACAGATTTACGCCAACATATAAAAATATACACAAAACACATCAATAATTCTTTTGAAACAATCTTCATTTATTTCCACTTTCTCGTTAAGTTTTTGTTTCCATTTTATTTCTGAATAGTTCTGCTACCAATGTTTATGTTAAAATGTAGAACCAAATAAAGACCTGCAAAGAAGAGAATTTGGAGTAGCTATAATCTCCGTTTGCTCCATTCGTTGGTCGGGAATCTGATTCCCGCTTTGCATCCCCATTTGTTTCTAGCAATTCCCATGACGATTCTCCCATATTTTTGCTTATGTGAGAGAGAGAGAGAGAGAGAGAGAGAGAGAGAGAAGGGAGTATGAGAGTGCAACTATAGAGACAGGTTGTTTGCATTATATGGTGCAACTATGTACTGTGGTAATTTTGAACATATTGCTTCCCAGGTGGAGTTATATCTTATTATTGTACCACAATAAATAAAAATAATAATTCTTAGAACTTAAAGTTGATATTTGAGATAAATTTTAGGATTTGGACTTTGTCTCTTTCTGTCAAAAAGTCCCCAAAGTCCCATGTCATGAAAGCAAATAACAAAGCAACAAAAACGAAATAAGGTATTATAATCTTTAGTGCATACATATTAGTTTTTTATTGGCCATGAAAGCTTAGGATCAACTAACGATTGAAATCCATGAAGATCAAACAAAAGCATCCTTACGATTGATTTTATTACTTTATTTATTAGAAGACAATAATTATTGCAAGAAAATTAATACAAATTTCCAGCTATCACGTCAGCCATGACAAGCATTGCTACTTTATGAGACTATTCCTCAACATTTTCAAATCTTGTTTTGAAATTGACGTTTTAGAAAAGTCTAGGAAAAGCCAATTACCTCAAACATCATTGTGAAGTCCTAGCCGAAATGATTCAAAATTGTTATTTGTAGCTGTCCATGCAAACAAAACTTTCTGAAACTACAAATAAAAATTTTAAGATTTTACAAAATAATTTTGTTTTTGACGAAGAAAATTTCATATATGCGTTTTGGACTCAATGATCTACGACAATTATCAAAGTCTATGAAATTGAACTGACCATAAACAAATTATGTAATTTTTTTCGTACAAATTCAGAATTTTGTTAGAGACTCTTAGTTGTAAATAAATTTGATAGATTAAATTCATAAGTATTGTCAGGACCCGTGAAGGACCTGAGATAGAACTTGAAAGCAACCCAACTCGAAAATGAACTGAACCTCTCGATCATTTTCTTGATAAACTTAAATATCAGCAGAAAACTTAAATACGAACAAAAGTGAGGGACAAAATAAACTAAGCTAAGATTGATGTCCATAAAATAACATCAAAGATAAAGTGATAGTATAATCTAAATATACATCCCAAAATAAAAGATAAGAAAAAAGAAAATTTAACAAAGATATAAAACAAGGTCCAACCTCACAAAATAATCTCTCAAAGAAGGAAAATTAAAATATAGGCTTCAAGTCTAGTCCTATGTCAGCAACTGATGATCACCTTGATTAAAACCTAAAAGGAGGAGTAGTTTGGTGTGAAACGATTAAACGCAATAGAGGTAAATTTTTACATTGAGTAGTAAAGTAAAATAAATGTGAAGCTGAGAATAGATTAG
This sequence comes from Begonia peltatifolia, assembly GCA_022433055.1. NCBI lineage: Eukaryota > Viridiplantae > Streptophyta > Magnoliopsida > Cucurbitales > Begoniaceae > Begonia > Begonia peltatifolia. The sequence continues at coordinate 626,024 of CM039519.1, read as the reverse complement.
TTTAGGGTAATTAAATTTAACTAGTGAATTGGTGATGGCTGTCAATCGTCATTCATCCATTCACGGTGAAGCTTGAGACGAGACAGTGGAAACACCGAGAGTTGCATAGAGAATCGAACAAAAACCCTAAAACTATGACCCTCACTGACCAATTTGTAGCATCATCCATCATCTAAGAGATCATCGACAATATCCTTAGAGTCAAAGAAAGAGGAGATAGTGTGTGACATAGGAAAACGTTTGGGTGTTACTTAAAAAGGGTAATTTTGAACTTTGGAGTAATTAAAAATGGCTATTTTTAATTACTCAAGTGAGATCGAGGAGTGATGATCCTCCACACCTAAGGGTGCTGACTCTCCATTCTCGAAAAAAAACATACCAAACAATATGATATTTTTTTGAAATTTTTACTACATGTTTAATATATTATGGGAAGATAATTTAAAAAGTTTTGAGAATTTTCAACTTATACGATTTTAATCTAGAAAATTTTGTCTATTTTATAGAATCTTGTTTAAAATCGTACAAGTGTTGAAAAATTACGAAACCTTCTAAATTATCTTATAAAGAGATATTGAATGTAGTAAAAATTTTAAATTTGATATTGTTTACTATGTTTTTTTGTCAAAAACGAGGTCACCAGCCCAAGTGTGGGGGGTGGGCACTCCCCGATGTAGGAGATCAACTCCCTGATCTTTGAGAATGGAAGGCCGGCATGGTTTAAATCAAACATTTGTTATACTTCGAGATTTATATCGTTTGAAATTTTACTTTCAGGTGCATTTTGTTTAATGCATCATACTTCAAAGTTTAAATTAAGTATTACCCTTAAAAAAATATTTCATGATAAATAGATAACAAAATATTAATAATAATTTATATATCAACCACATAACCATTGTTGTTCGATGTTGAGTTTTCTGATTATCTTCTCCGCTTCCCTCAAAACTAGTCGGACTTCCCATAATTTTGGTATGAAACTATAATCAACCACAATGGCTACATAGTTATGGTTCATTTTTATTAAACATTTAATGGAATTGAAGAAACGACCTAACGAATCTAAACATAGAACAGTATTTCAATAAGACCAATATTTTGCTTCACTGTAATCTTGTTTCTCAAATAAAGACCCAAAATTTTCTAAAAATCTTAAAGGTTATGTTGAATTTCTAATATCTACTAATTTTATATTCTTTCTTTTTAATGAGTCATTTTTTACATAAATCAATGTGAGCTTGTTATGTGTTAACTTAAATTGTTTTCTTTTGTTGGCAATCGGCCACGGGTAATTCTTCAATTAAATTGGTAAAATTGCTATTTGGTCATCAGAATTGTTTGAGAGGATTTTATGTAGCATTTTATCTCTGTAAATTGTGGGGATTTGTGTCATTAGGTGCCGGAAAACTTTGTTAAGTAGATCAAATTGCCGTGGAGTGAACTTTTTTTAGAGTTTGAAATTTTTTTCGGTTAGGTTTGAGTAATTTTGATTTGGATTTTAGATTCTCGGACAATTGAGAATTTAATAGATATTATATTTTATATATTAAATGAATTAAACTAAACTTTTTTATTTTTATTTTATAAGTGAGTGAGCATGCGAGGGAGCGTAGAACAGAGGGTTTCTAAAGCTAGGATCCTGTTCGTGTCACTCCAATCTTCTAGTTTTGTGAAGATTCGTAGCGGGTAAGTCTTTTTTCAACTCAATTTTTTTGTTTCAAAGTTAATGTATAGGTCAATAATAGATTAAAGCTCGGAAACTCGAATCATTTGGTCATTTCTATGTTATTTTGATAGCATTGAAATTTATGCAGGATGTAAAGTCGATTGAAGGCAAAAATTAGTGAGGGAGACTGAAATTTTTACTCTCTGTTTGCTAGAAATTGAATTGGCAGTCGACACTAGTTGACCAAGTGTATTGGTGTTAGTGGCATCTTCGAGCAAGGGTCGACACTTCAGCATGTGTTGATCCCGACAGCACTATAAGGTGCAAGTGTTGACCAAGCATACCAGATAGGGGTCAATTGTTGACCTTTTAGTCAAAGTGTCGACTCTTGCCATGCCCGAGGAAGGGTCAAGGGTTGACCCTTTTGCTCAATGATTTAATCGGGTCTGCTTAAATTATTGGGTGTTTTCAGTATCTTTTTTTTTTCACGTGACTGCTATGTGAATTTCACCTCATTTCTTGTGGCTAGGCGATCAGGTCCTATTCGAGGGTCGAGACGCTCAACTTGATGCTTATGTTTAGGCATACCTTCAGGTCGTGATGTAAATATATTGGTATCAGAGTTCAAGATTCCACAGTTCATAAAAATAATCATTAATAATTCGATATTGTAGTGTCTTCTACTTTCATTCGTTGCACATGGAAATTGTTCTAACACTCAATATAAAAATTTTGAGTAAGTCGAGATGTTACTTGGAAGCTTTCTTGGGGTTGTCCACTTAAGGATAACATTATTTCTCAATTCGCTCACTCATAGTTTAAAGCGCTTCAGATTCTTTTTGGAGGTGTGGTGTGTAAGCTTTGAGGGTCATATGTAAGAAATTTCCTTTCATAAATATGTCGGTGAACTCATCTGGGTTCAATCGTGGTTAGATTTGTTTGCTTGAATAATGCAAATTTGTTTTGAAGTGTAGTCTAAGATTTTCAACTTTTTGTGCCTTCCAAATTTTGTCTTATCATGTTCGCGTTCTCCCTCGATAAAAGTGTTTGCTCATAGAGTATGTGTAGGCTTGTATCACGTTTGGTTCATAGTTAGAGCAGCCAAAGGAAGTCTTCTAAATTGAATTTTGTCTTCGTTAGTGTTTCATGAGTATAGAATTTTCCTAGGGCGTTGGAAATGTTTTACCCATAGATTGGGGTCGTCCAATGGCGTTTTCCCTAGACGTCCATCGACACAATTTTATCCTTATCATCGGTTTGTGTTATTTGTCTCGACAAGTTATGGTGATGATCGAGTCGTGATGGGCTCGTATTTGACTTCCAACTAAGATTTAGGTCGAATTTATGAGGATCGATAACCTATATCCCTTCCCAAATTTTTCTTTGAATTTATTTCTAAATCTAGTTTTTCGGTCAATGAATCTTTGGATTTTAGGTAGTTCACTTCTTACTTTGTATCATTTAATTCGGTTTTGTTTAGCTACCACGGGAATTATTCTTCTTCTAATTGCCCTTCCCTATGTGATATGTTGTCTATAGTGGGGTTTCGAAGCCGCCATTAATGCTCAACACTTCCTCAGTGTTCGTGAAGTAGTTTCTTCGTGCAAAGTTTGTTGTCTTGCATTATCGCCGTAAGTTTTCTGCGAACTCATTGTTGTGTAGTTAGAGTTGATCGATAAGAATTCTTTTGTGTTTCCTAATGAAATAAAATATCATTGGTCCTCTCGAAAAGAAGTCCTTTTGTTTATGAATGAGGGAAGGTTGTTGTTGTGGCTATAGTTTCGCATGGTGTCAGTCATTTCTCGGTGGAGGTTGTACTAGTGGTCAACCACGTTTTCCAATTTGGAGCTTGACAAGACTTGTGTATCGATGGGTTGTGCTTGGCAGAGCCGTGTGCCAACGTCCTTATGTGCTAGATGTTTGGAGTCATTTAGCTGTACCCCTTAATAGAATTGTTGTGGCTGTCATCCAACCATGAAATCTATCCTCGCGTTTCGTTGGTAGCATGGGAACCATGAACTGTTTGGTACTGCATACGTGTCATGGTTGTTGATGGCACGCTAAGCGAGAGGTAGAATCCTTGGATGTCCAAGATAAGTTTTGGGGGCTCGTGGTGCTTCGTGTGAGATATGTGTTAGGTTCTCTAGTGTTTGAATTTTGTCGCATAGGTGGTCATTGCCTAAGATCGCACTGACATTCATAGGTTTTCGATCTTGTAGATCATCAGTGACTCATTAGGTTCTCTACCTCATAGGTCCCTTCACTCTTGCTTTTTCTTAGGTTATATCAGGTTGGAGTGGCGTGATTTAAGTCATGGTGTCTTCAGGGTCATGTGCAAATTTATGATTGGAGTGGCGTGATTTAAGTCATGGTGTCTTCAGGGTCATGTGCAAATTTATGAGTGCACCAGTTTTAACAATACTTGATAGTATTAGCCTTAAGAAACTTTTTCTAATGCGTTGGAATTCATTCGCAGTTCTATTCAAATGCTGCGGAGTAACGTTGTTACTAGGTGTATGAAGAGCTTGGTCATCTAAAGTGTGTTTGTCAAATTCATACCTCGCTTCTAGTTGTAGAGTATTTATTCTGATCTTTGGATAGATTCATGTATTGTGCGAGCCTTTAAGTGTACTTAGGTCAAAATTCTTGTTTTTGATCTGTAGTAATGTGGGCTGATTCATCTGAGGCGTGATATCAATCGATTTGGGGTAGAGTGCAAAGTTGATCTCGAAGTGCTATAACTCGTTTCTAATTTTGGAGTAATTAGTGATGAGTTGTACGGACCTGAATTACCTCCTCAGCAAGGGTATGTCTTTATATATCCACCAAAGGTAGTTGTCGCATATCATTTACTAGATTTTGTTCTTAGCAAAATGGTTATTCTTTCAAGTAATAGTTTAAGCTTTTCAGTTACACAGAGCTCCCTCGGTTGGTGTGTTGTGGATTTTTCACAATAGGTAAGAAGTTTCCTAGGATTACATGTCAGAGGTTGTTGGGGAGAGCCTCCATTCTTTTGATTGTCCTTTGCAGTAAATTTCAGGACAAAATCTTCTTAACAGGGAAAGAGTGCCATATTCGTCAATTTTTTTATTCATTATTTTTCTTCGGTCAACTTGTTCCTCCGTATTTACCAAATTGTTTTATTTCGTTAGCATTTAATAATGTGTAATTTTTTAGTTAAATGACAAAATTGATAGTTTTGGGGTCTTGCATAGCGGAATTTTGAGGTTCCGTGCTGGGGTAAAATTGATATTTTGTCTCGAGATTGTTTGAAGAGATTTTCTGTAACATTTCATCCTTATCATTAGGTCCTGGGCAGGTGAACTGATTAAGTTAAAAGAATTTTAGTTTAGATTTTAGATTTTGAAATGTCAAGATTTAATGACTTATTATATATATATATATCACACACTAAATATTCTCGAGAACTATCGACCCTAGTGGTAATGTAGGGTGCAAGTGTTGTTCCAGCCAGTTGATCATTTTTTCAAGATTTCAACCCTTACTATACCCGAGGAGAGTCGATTGATCTGGTCGACTCTTGCAGAACCTATGAGGGTATAAGATTTGACACCACTTGAAAGTGTCGTCTTCTACAAGCGAAGTAATAGTCAACCGTGTCGGAAGGATTCGATTGGTCTGGTCAACCGTGTCTGAAGGATTAAATTGATTTGGTCGACCCTCGTCATTTTGGTGAGCAAGAGTCAACCCCTACAAAGTCGAGATCGTTTGTCATATTCTTTTAGTTGAATTCCTATTGCAGATTTGCTTTCATCTTAGTTTGTTGAAATGAGAATTAATATTTGGTTTGTTATAGATTCCATCAGTGTACTTGTTTTTCCATACCTTGTTCTAGAGATTTGATACTTTTGTTCTAATAATGCCTATTCCCAATAACATGCAGCTATGAGGGTATAAGCTCTTCATTGCCTTCTTTTCAAATCTTTAATTTGGTGGATTGATGACAGCTATGAAAAATCTTAACACGGACCTCGATTGCCAACACCACACATTAGCTTTTACTTATATTTTAAACCTTTAAATTACAAGTGCATGACATTTCAATTTTATTTGTTATACATGTCTGGCTGATGGGCAAGTGTTAAAGTGGGGTTGTGATCCTTTCTGACATCATTCTACAAATTGATTGGTAAATTATTAAAGATTTCAACTTTTACAATATTTTCAAATTAGTTCCATTAGCTAACAATACTTATTTTAATGTTTAAAAATAATTGTTTGATGTTTGATGTTTGATTGAAAAGAGTTTAAATATATTATTCAATTTTAGAATTTACAAAAAATCCGTACTTCAATGTACAAATTGGAAGCGTAAAAACATTTTCACTTCTTAATTCATTATTTTATTTAATCTTTAACCAAAAATATAAATATTATATTGAATCATCATGTATTTTGCTTAATTTGTTCAATTTTTTATTTTTAATCAATGGTAAAGTAATTTCATAGATTATTGGACGAGAGAAACGATAAATTTCCAATACTAAAGCAGTTAAATTAATAAAAGACAATAAAAATATAATTTATTAAATTAAAAATACTTAAAGAAAATTAGTATTATAGATAATGAGATTGAAAATTCATTTAATTTATTTCAAAAAAAAACACAAATCAATTAAAAAAAAATAGAACAAAAAGCCTAAAAGAAGGAATCCCGCATCTAAAAATTGATGCAGTGAGCTAAATAGATAACATTAAGTAGTGAAAGGCGTTAAGCGTAGTAGTGAGAGACAGTTTTCATGTTCCTCCTCATTTTGTATAATTTTTCTTTCACCAAAAATTTGAACACTTTTCTAATAATTTTTCGTTCACTTTCTAACTCAGGCTGTTTGCTACAAAAAAGGAACTCATGGGAAATAGTCGGTTACAGATCGATGGGATACTCTTCCCCATGAGTATTTGTGTTGGAGTAAACATGTAAGACTGAAACTCTTTTGCAAAACAAGAAGAATTGGGTAAAAGCTATAATCCCTTCAACTGTTTCTAAAAAGTAAAATAAATTAGAATTCCACAACCGGTTGAAAAACATAGGGATGAGAAGAACAAACACCAGATCTAACCAGCTGTAAATGAATACGAGTGAAAATTGCATTCAGAAAAGAAAGGAGAATGAAAATCTTAACAATGTTATTGTAATGCCTCTTCAGTTCAGGTCTCCAAAAATCTTTCCGCATGGAACATCTCGGAAGAACGAAAGTAATCTTTCTAATCATCATCAGAGGCTACATACTAGCGCACTAAATTCCCCAATCAAACAGATGGTACGTGATTCAAGTGCAGATCGTGAGAATATTATCGTTAAAATAACTACAAAATCAGCAAAAATTAAAAAGAAATGACGACAAAGCATGGAAGCTCAACCAATGGGAACGCGATTTGTGAAGCGATTATCCAAATCAAAACATCTCAGAAATCATAGAGAGATTGGTAGAGATAGAGGAGCTCGATGAGAAGTAGAACCAAGAAACAGTGGCTGCTTAAACTTAACCCTCCCTATCTGCAATATATATAAAGGGAAAACTTGAAAAACCCTAGACAAAAAATGCCCGATTGAGCTGGGCCGGGCCGAACCGTCAAAACCATTATTTCGGATTTGGCGAAGATTATATTCGGCTCCTTAGCCTCAAACTTATATTTTAATAATTATTAATATTGTCCAGCCTTGTATTATCCTATCTCTTATTTCCTATCCTTTTGATTTCTTCAGATATTAAGTTTTTACTTTTTTCGTCTGATTGAAATTTTGTTTGTGTTCTCTGTTGCTTTTCATTTCCTTAGAAGTACGCACACACTATGATTTTGGCTACGTTCTTGGTTCTTCGTTGTGTTGTAAGGGTAGCTCGTGAAGGGTAGCTCGTGAAGATGTTTGAAAGTTTATTTTCTTTTGAGGTTTGTTGAGCTCTTGCGGAATGAACTTTCGTTCATGTGTTTATTTATTTGCAAATTGACATGGAGTTCATCGATTTGTACGATGACGCAGTTGGATGCGAAAATAATAAGAAATTCTCTCCAACGACAAATTTTAACATTTTAGAGAAACTTCAATAATTATTTAAAAAAAAATCTTCTTCATTCGGAAAACCATCTAAAATAAATAAATAACAACTAAGAAATTTTCAATTAAAGTAAATAATGCAAAAATTATTATAAAAGCTTTGAACTATCGATTTGAAGGCTGAAACAAATGATTTTGGTCCCGAGAATGGTCGGTCATGGGTAATTGACAAAAAAAATCTCAAATTATGAGATTATTAACAAATTCGCATTTGATTATCAATGAGAACCCTAACTCACGTTTGAGAGTCAGCTTATTTAGTTTTTCGTTAAAAGTTCAGAACATTGACTCCCATCATAGGATCCCACTACTCATAACATAAAAAAAAATAAAATAAAATAAAAAAGAGCATTATCCCCTTCTAGAGAACATGTTTTAAGAGCGGGATCTTGCGTACTTTAGCGGGCTCCTGCTGTGGCATCCTGCTTTAGGGAACCAACAAAAAAAAAAAGAAGGAAATCCAACTTCAAAGAACATTTTTAATAGCAGAATCTCACTCTTAAAACACTAGACTCCTGCAGCAAGAGATTAAATAACAAAATAGGAGCCTGGTCTCTCCTCGGAGCGACAAGACTCTCCCTCCCTCGAACCCTAACCTTTCTCTTACGTGAATTTCTTGCATTTTTCTGCCAAATCTTTGATTATTCTCCCTCGTAATGTGATTTATTTGCTCAAGTACACTATTTTTCCACCAACTTATCATTTTTGTTTTGGCCAAACGTTGTGTGAATGATGTTGATGTATTCCGGGTGGAGTAGGAGTAAATTATGTTAAAAATTTTCATCTTCGTATGTCCCTATTTATCCTCTTTAAAGATTATTTTCTTTGAAGCTGGATCCCGAAACGGAATCCCGCCTTTCAAAAGCGAGAGCCCAATGATTTGAATTTTAACCGACAATTGGACAGAGCGAGTTCTAGTTGATGGTTGTTTTGTTGACAGAACATAATTTAATAATGATTTTATTAATGAACATAATTTGAAGACAATTTTGTTAATGATTTCACAATTTAAAATTTTTTTTTTTTACGTAAATTACTCTTCTTTCAATCTTTTTTATTCGATACTTGTTAATTTATTCACAACAATACTCAATTAAAACAAAAAAATTTATTAAAATCTATTCGATTGAGAAAACGAGTAATATTATATTTATATCTTAATTTTATATTTCAATATCACAGTATAATTATAATGGAAGACTTACACATCATTAGTTTATTGAGATTATTTATAATTCACTCCAATTACTCGACAAACGTGATTGTCACGTTAAATTGAGAGTAAAATTTATTAGATAAATTAAACATGATGATGTGTAGTTTTTGCTTTTTTTACTCAAAATTTAATGTTCGTAGAACCAATCGCAGCACGACCGACACGAATATAAATGTGTGGGGGGGAATATGTAGTAAAATAAAAATTGGTTTGGCGTGGGACCCTCCACATTTTATGAAACCCCATTTCAAGACTTCCAACTTCCATATATAACCGTTTCCTCGACTCGGACAGAAAGCTCTTTTCATGCTCCCACTCTCCCTTCCCACACATAAACTCACTCATAGCAGCAAATCAAAGACTAACCACACCGTAAAATCCTTGTAATTTGAATTCCGGAGCTGTCAACGATGAAGAGCAGAACGACTAGGGTGATGCGAAAGGAGGAACCGCTGTTTTGCGTCAAGAAGAAGCTACGATCCAAGCTTAATCGCCGTCGACGAACTCAAATTTCCCCGATTTTTTCGTTTTTGAACCGCAATGCTCCTTCCGAGAATTATCGTTTCTCTAGTTTTTCTGACGATTCGAGCATGGCATCCTATGTCGGAGGCGAAGTTTCTGGAGTTTCCAGCAAAGTTTCTGGTGGATTGGCGACCGAGGTGAATACGAATTTGAGGAAGAGGAAGTTTGGAGGCGGTGAAGTCTCCAAAAACGTAGTTCCGATGGATAATAAGGTTTTTAATGCTCCGTTTCGTAGAATTACAAGATCTTATTATAAGAAGAGCGAATGTCAGGGAAATGAAGATTGGAAAGAGGCTGTAGGTAGTGAAGATGAACCAGAACCATCCGAAATGTCATGCGTGGAGTCCAATTCTGGTGCTAATTTTGATTGTATTGATAAGAGAAGCTCGAACGTTAAAACTGAGATTGAAGTTACGAAAAGAAGTGGAGGAAACGAAGTCTCTGACGCCGGTCCTGGTTCGGAGATTTCCAGTGTCGAACAACTTCCAAAAGCAACATCCGACCAAATTTTGAAAATCAGTGCAGGAGATGTGAAATTCTCATCAAATAATTGTGAAGATGATATCGTTTCGCTCATTTCTGGTTTAGAATCGTGCTCTGAAACAAATTTTGCTTGCTCCGATGATTATGCAAAGCTTGAACTACCTAACGTTCATAGAAATGACAACAACGCAAATTGCGATGTCTTGACGTCAGTTTCGGCTATCGGTGAACCCAATCTTGCATGCCAGGAACAATTCTCTTATGAAGAACTCTCTGAGAACTCATCTAGTCAGGTACTTTCCGAGCTTCAATCGGAAAATTTCCTCGACAATTCAGACCTAGAATTCTTAGACTACACTCCGTCAATTTTCTTTGATTCTGGAAGCGAATTCTCGGAAAGATCCATTGGAGATTTAACCCCTTCACCAACTTTCTCCCTGTTGCTCCTATTCAGAAAGGAGTTTCAAAGATCAACTAATTCTCAGGATAATAGCAATGTCTCGCGAATCGAAGAAGAGTACAAAGATAAATCCGCAGTAATTTACATTGTTATCAATTTAGTTATTTAAATATTTTCGTCAGAACCAGAGCTTAGCGTTTTTATTTTGTTTTGTTTTTTCGCATGATCTAATTTCACTTTGGCTCATGTGATTCAGTTTTTGCGGTTCCAACATGAGGAAGACGAGGAGAGCTATCAAATGTTGAGAGACAGAGAAAGACGGCAAGTCCTTTTGCGTGACTGCATAGAGTACTTCCCCACTGCGGAGTGTAGCGATCTCATCCTCCAGCAACGGTCACAGATGATCCATTGGATCGTTGAGGTTAGTCTTGCCCCTGTTTATATTTCTGCAACTTAATTCCAGCATTCAAGTGTTGGTTGGAAACGGTGAGGTTCCGTCACGTTCAGAGATCAAAGGCACGAAATCATGAATTAGTTAGAATCCGTTTTAAAAAATGCATTCATTTAATTAATTAATTTATTTGGTTTATATTCCTTTCCTTTTAAAAATGAACAATTATTCATTTTCTTATTCTTTTCGTCTTTTATTCCATTTTTTATATTTTTGTTATACTAATATTTTGAGTTCAATTTGGGGAGGAAAATATTGTCTTATGTCGAAGTTTGTCAAAAATCCAACTTAAAGCCAACAAATTCATAAGACGTCACGGGTGAAGATTTTGCACTTCACACAAGAATGAAGAAACTTGTCTACGTGATTTGAATCACTACTTAGGTTTATATAGAATCGATTTGATAGCTTCGCCTTATTAGGTTTCTGGCTTCCAATCCCCCTAATAGCATCACTGCCGCTCCCTTGTTTTAGTTTTCGTGCAAGTTGAAAGTAGTTAGAGCGGCATGTCAAGTTGGCAACTGCTGAATGATAAACGTAGGCACCTGGCAATGTCCTCATGGAGTTTCCGCACGCAAGACACGTTTATTGGATACTAGAATGGCTTTCATCGATTTCATTAGTAGATGAAACCATTAATTTCTAAGCCTGGCTGAAACTTGTGGCAGTGGGTAGTTATGTTCTATGCAGAGTTGGAAATGCAGGAAGAATGATGAAAGAGAGAGGGAGAAGTGTAGAGCAAAAGAATAACGTCAGCAGAGAATGCTTTCTGATTAAAGTCCTTAATTTCATTCAATTGAGGAAAATTTTAGGACAAAAAGGAATCACTAAATCATAACTCACTATACACATGGGCCTGGCTAATTGGTAGATAATGAAAAAAGAATAACAAACAATTATAGTTGCAAAATCATGTGATGAAGAAAGATGATTTAACAAACAGTAGTTTCTATAGTTCCATCATTTAAAACTGTGAACAAGAGAGATTAATTTACGCCAACTCAATAGAAAACATAAGAATAAGAAAATGATAAAGTATATCTTCCTTATTGTCTTCCTGTCATTTTCTAGAATTTCTTGTACTCTTGTTGATTGGTGCAATTTTTTGAGCAGCTGTTCACTGATTCGAAGCTTCATCATGAGACCGTATTCCTGGGAGTAAGCCTCTTTGACCGGTTCCTCAGCAAAGGATTCTTCAATAACAAAAAGAATCTTCAGATTCTTGGCATAGCAAGTCTGACATTGGCAACTAGGATTGAGGAAAATCAGCCCTATAACAAGTAACAAATTTCCGTTCTTTCTTTGAATTAATATTGTATTATTTCCTTGCGGTGGAATCGGGGTGTGGAATCGAACTTTCCATTCAATCTTTTTTTTTTAATGTCAAAAAATGGACCGTACATCGCCTGATAACACATTTCACTGATCAACTTAGTCAACTGGTGTTTCAGCGTGAGGAGAAAGAATTTCAACGTGGGAGGGAATGTGTATAATAGATGTGAAGTTGTTGCCATGGAATGGATGGTTGAAGAAGTCCTCGACTTCAAATGTTTCCTGCCCACTGTTTACAACTTTTTATGGTACATTTTCCTTGGTCATATCATGTGGTTGCATCTGAAGCACAGCTTTTACAATTTCTTTTATTTTCCAATTAGCTAAACTGACATTTAAGGATGTTTTATTGTTTCCCTGCTTAGGTTCTATTTGAAAGCTGCTGAAGGGGATGCACATTTAGAGAAGAGGACTCGGTCTCTAGCTGTTTTAGTACTATCAGACGATGTGCATATCCGCCATAGGCCCTCAACAATTGCTGCCGCGCTTGTCATCCTGGCATCTCTGGAGAGCAACCAGGATTCCACCCGTCAACGAGTCATAGAGGTATAAATGATGGACAACTAATAATGCATAGGTTCTATTTCATTATATTTGTTCTAAGAATTATATAGTATTCTTTCAACTACTAAAACGAACACAATCTGTTCCAATTTTAAAGAAGTTTGTTTGACGGTCCAGAAACTGGAAGAAGATTAAGATATTAAGTGAATTAAAAGTTAGCTAAACAATACTTTAGAGCAACTAATTTTTATGTTAGTTAAACAACAATTTAGAGAAACTAATTTTGGTTTTAGTAGGCTAGCTACTTTTGTTCAGATTCTGTCCTTCAATCAATCACAAATCATTCCAAATATATACAGGAAAACTCAAAAGCACTAAGTTTTTAGTTTTCTAGGGTGATTTTCTAGTTGTCCAGATTCTTACATTTTCATCTCATCATTTTGCAGACACACGTTAGAACAAAAAGTGACGATCTACACGAATGCATTGAGGTACAAACCTAGAAAACCATTTGTAGAATTCATAATTTTCTGCATTCCTGTTCGTACACATACGTATGTCCGATTCTTAGTCTTGCACATAAAAGACAAAGTTCACACCAGTTTACAAAGAACATAGTTTTTACATGATATCTTAATTTTAATCAAATTTCTTAATTTCAACAGAGCTTGGAGTGGTTGTTAAGGTTTATCTGACAAAAAAAAAAAGGTATACTAAAAGGAGAAGGAACATCAACAAGCCTTACGAGGGTAAAGGTAAATCCCATTGTTTCCTTGAGGTAGTAATTGCAAAACAAAATCTCTGCATTCTTTTTATACACTTGTTAGCTTGCTGCCATAGAGTAAGATCTAATTTCATAAACTGAGAAGGATGAACTTATCTAGTTTTAACTAGTCCAATCAAATACCAACAAACATTTAATAAAAATCAAAAGTACTTCTCGGTGTCCACCAGATGGAAGATTAAATGTATGATCCATAAAATGTTGTGTAGATATAAAAATATACAGTTTGTAAGAAAGAATGCAAAGGAAAATTAAAGTTACATATGAAACATTACACACACATTAATAATTGCAGCCACAACAGAATATTATTCTATGTAACAGTGTTTCAATGAAGTTTATATGTTTTCGATACCTGGGATGACTGTGTTTATTCTCATCAACGGTCAACTGAACTGACTGGAACAATTGCGGGCTCACTTGAAGACTCATCAAGATGAAGCTCAGCAAAGTCGTTAATGATCCCAGTTCTCTCCATGTAAACACTCTCCTTCTTTTCCTCCTCCGCCTTTTCAACCTTCTGCTTGGTCATGAGGCTCACATCCTCCGCCGCTTTCGCCACCACACTGATGGCGGATGAAAACCACGAAGCTCCGGCCGAGATGAGATTGTTGCTCATAATAGCTGTCCCTGCACTGCTCGCCTTCTGCTCGGCGACTACCAGGGCCGATCTTGTGATTTCTGAGACTTGAAACTTTCCGTCCATCTCTCTCATCTTTGCACCCACCAGAGAGGTTCCGACGCTAATCTTCTCACTCAGGCCTATTTTTTGGTCGAAGGAGGCCACGGTTGCAGTGGCATTTGACGTCAAGTGATGCTGCTCGTCCAAAGCTTTTGCTTTGTTAATGGCGTCCTTTCCCAAGATGAAACCCTTGGCGAGCATGGTGCTTACTACGTCTTCTGTCTTCTTAAAGGCTGAACTAGTAACGGCCAACTTGTTCTCCTACAAAAGTTAACCAATGATAACAGATAAGAATGGCTAGAAGTAGAAGGAATTCAAACAAATCGACCACAGTTAAGAATAAGTCACACAATTACCATCATCCCTTAAACTCAATATCATAGACATTGCAGCTAATAATATGTACATGCATGATTTTTGATTTATGTAACGAGTCTCAAGTGACTGTGCAGAAGATGAGAAGCACATCGAAGCAACAAATAGGAAAGTATATGTAGGAGATCCGACTCACAATGTTATTTGTAGGATTTGTCATTACTCAGGAAAACATTAAATAAATTCAGCGTAGGGAAACATTAATAATAACTTATTTATGCAAGAACATGGCATCTAAAAGACATTTGAAATTACATTACCAAGGGTGGGGGAAAAGCTTCAGGCGGCAATCGATAATCCTCTACTAGCGAAATGTTTACAGATAGTTCGCCTATAGTTGCTCCCTAGACACATGAAGTATGTCTGAAATAAGTACACTAAACATGACCAGATTTACTCCAAAAATAAGGTTTATCGATGTTGCATAAAAAGTATGATCAGACCGTCAAAAGCATTGCCGTCTCAGCTCCTTGAGAGTCCTTGAATGTAACAAAAGCAAGCTGAGTCCTTCCACTTTCCCTGCCGAATCATTCTTCAAAACAGGAATATCTAACTACTCTGCCACACTACACAACGTAAACTAACCTCTGCATTTCGACATACTGAAGATCTCCGGAGAATGAAAAGAATTCTTGAATATCCTTCTCCGAAACAGATAAAGAGATGTTGCTCACTTTGACAGTCGCCACCTGCATGGAATGTACCCATTAATGGCATATAACGATCGACTAACATCTAATTCTTCAGCTGATAAGACTGGGATCAGACAACTGAAGCTGGAACCTTTCTAAAACTTAATAACTCCAAATCTAGGTCTTAGCAAGGTACAAACACAATCAAGTGACCAAAAAACGAGAAAACAAATCCCGAGCCAGAGTCTAACTAATTAAAACGGTGCAATCCCAGATCGGTCATCAACCCTTTTTTGGGTAAAACCAAAGAAAAAGCCTCAACTCGAAACTAAATTCTCGATTAACATAAGCAGCTTATGACTAATGCACCGAAGAATTTTCTTAATCATAATGCGTTTCAATAAAATTCAAAGATCACAACAAACTGGCATCGCATCCATGTTTTAAAAAGTCAAACACATCTTTAATTGCCTTTACAACAATCGTATCTTTTGCATATTCTACACAAACTGCCTAAATTCTTTCAACAACCAATCCAATTCGACTACAACCCTCTGTTGGGCTTCTCACAAAAATCTCCAATCAAATGTCCCAGCTTCAACCCATTTTCTCCGAAATTCCAACGCAAATCCATGTCAGAAACAGAAATCTAAACCAAATCAAAGCCACATTTCGAGGGAAAAAACGAGGATTTCAACATGGGAGTGAATGTTTTCAACAGAAATGGTTACCCATTTACCCACAACAAGAAAGAAGGATGATGGAACGCAATGGATCTCAAGTCAAAGATCAGATAAAACGAAACGCACCGACATCTCCTGAAAGTTGAAATTCTCGAGAGCCGATTTGACGACAGCAATCGAGTCCAATAGAGGAAGAGGGAAGGGACGGCAAATTCCCGCACTTTCTCAGCAACCAAACATAAATTGTCTTTCCCTGCCCGTTGCTCACTCGTTCAACAAATGCATTTAGAGGTTGTTCAGAGAATAATATTAAGTTTAGCTTGTTATAGTATTGTGAAATACTCTAGTAACAAATTATATGAATTGTAATAATTTATATGAATGATAATAATAATTATTTGATATATATATATATATATATATATATATATATATATTATTTTAGAGGATAGAATAAGTAAAATACTTTGTTGCTTTGAATAATCGAATACGTCGTCCATTGCAAAACATATTTGAATAAATTTCTCCAAAATGATATCTTTCTACTAAAATTTCTCTCCCAACGAAGAATATGTTCGAGGATACTCAAAATTACAAAAATTTGGGTGAACACGAAAGTTTTTATACTTTTTTGTGTATAAATATGTTAAGAGCAACACAAAACAAGTATACAAGAAATCTTTCTTTTATCCACTGAGGTTAAAGATAGTTATAGTGAGCGTGTGTGTTTTAATGAATTAATAATTCATCATAAGTTGAAGAAATGCAAGTATAAAGAGAAGTAGAAACAAAGAATATTGCTTGATTGATCCATCAATACATATTTTAATTCAATCTCAATTCAAACACGCGTAGGTTGGAATAGTTGGATTTTTGGAGAATAAGGGAGTAACACTCGAAGAAGATAGAATTATACTACTGTGTAAAGGATGTACATAATATATTCAAGTGGAGGAACTTTCTATAATGCCACATGGCAGTGAACTAGAGGTGTATAAAATACAGAAAGCGTAGTGTGTGAGTAGAGTAACAAAAAGGAACATGCAGCTATTGTAATAATGTGTAGAATCATAACAGTCCCCCTCAAGCTCAAGGGCGAAGCATGCCAAGCTTGTTATGTGACTGCAGGAAAGACGATGATGGTAGGGGCATCTTGAGACCATCAACAAGTTGAGAAGCAAAATGAACAAAAGAGACAATTAGTTGCTTAGACACTACCTCCTCGTGTACAATCTGATAATCCAAGCCAACATGTTTAGCTTTAGAGTGAAGCATGAGATTCATAGCTAAATATGTTGCACTAACCTTGTCAAAAAAGATGGTTGGGATAGTCGATGGCAATGAAGAAACTTCGCCAAGGATAGATTGAAGACAAATTATTTCAACAACAACTTCAAAGCTAGAGCGAGAAATAGAGTATTATTTAGTAGAGGACCACAAGATTAAATTTGGACCAAAAAATATACAGTAAACACTAGTATTGCTTCAATCGTCAGTTGAACACTTCTAATCAATATCTGTATCACTCATAATATCGAAGGAAGAAGATCGTTAATTCTTAAGAAAGTAGGCATTTGTACCTTGTACGTAATACGAGGGAATTGCTTGAGCGCATGTAAAGATTTCTTTAAGCGACAAACATAGGAGGGTTGAGCAGAATCCACAAAGCCCGATGGTTGTTCCATAAAAATGGTTTTACCAAGATTTTCATATAAAAAAATATTACTCGCATCAAGTTGTTTCAGGTGTCATTTAAGAGAAATTGTTTAATTGTTTTATGCTTGACAACTAGTTTCGTAATAGTTTATTGTTTCTGTTTGATGAAAGTCTTTTGTAACAAGTTGAGCTTTGTAGTATTTTATAGAGCCGTCAGAATTATATTTCAACTTAAAAACACATTTGACAGTCAATTGGAGTCCCAATTTGAGAAAGAAGAACAAGATTTCCAAATGTTATTAGCAAGAAGTGCGTCATTTTTTATTTCATAGCCTGAACCCAAAGAAGATTTGTTGCAGCCTAAGAAGTAAGAGGTGAGTTCCAACTTTTCATAGGAGGTAGTGGTAGCAATATGCGGAACCAAAGTATGATTCAAAGCTCTGGAGGCGACTTCAAGGTCATGTTGGCACAATGATATTGAAGACTAAGGAGAGAATATGTAATGATTCGGAGGTAGGCCTAGACAAAAATGCTAAATTGAATGGTCAGATTTTAAGAGAAAACCTAACACACTAACTCAAGGCTAAATTTGATAGTAGAAGACTTTAAGCGAAATGAGTCATGACCTACAAAAAGTAAGTTAAATTTACGTAACGATCAAATAAAAATAAGATAACACATAAATTTAAATAATATATAAAATATTGTACAGAAAATAAAAGTCAAATACCCAAAGAATATTACAGACCAAAGAAGAAAATTTATTACAGTAGGAAAAATTTTCACCAAGACAAAATTAACTCTCAAAGAGAGAAAAAAACCGAATGCCCACTCCACAACGATCAACCTCAATATCAGTCTTCACAATTTTAATTTGGCAGATAAAAGGGGTCTTTGGGGTGAATGACTAACTCAGTAGGGAACTTTTTAATACACTCATATGTATATGAAAAATTAATTTTATTAATTTTTTTTTCAAAATCATGATTAGTTATAAAATAAAATGCATGAGTTTATATTCAAAAATATTTTCTTTTCTTTCAAATCGGTTCTACGATCCAAGGATTTCAAATCGTTAAATCCTTGTTACTATTTTAAAAACAAGCTCAATTGGACATGAGTGAAATATTTTTTAGCATACATAAATAATTATACAAAAATAAATCATCACTATTTTTGTCTAAAAACAACTCTACTGAATAAGAAAGGTTATTCATGGACATCTCTATCCCGCTATTACATAAATGTGACAACCATAAATTTGAATACTAGAGTGAAATAAAATCGGATTGGACAGAAGAATCAGACCAAAATTGACATATTTAGTTCAATTTTGGTCGACTTTGCATTTAAAATTAATGAATTTTGGTTCTTGTTCAAGATAATCGAAATTTTCTATTCGGTTTTCGAGTTTAACGACAAAAATTACTAAAATGGAGGAGGAACATCTTAATTTACTAACCCTAAATCAGTCTATCGTGCGCTTCTTCCGTCACTTCTTCGTTCACTGAAACAATCTCCTCTCTCTGACTCGCACTTCGCGGGAGATCAGTGATCTCCTCTCGCTGTCTCGCACTTCCCAGGTGTGATTGGAAACAAGAAGTCTTCAGTCTTCAATCTCCTCTCGGCCCTCGCAGTAGCCGCGGCCCGGCGACACTACCGGCTACAATCTCCTCTCGACAGTCGACGGCGTACACTTACAGACGCCTCTCGCCTCTCGCCTCTCGACAGTCGACAGCGTACAGACGCACTCTCTCTTCGAGACTTCGACCCCCTTTTCCTTCGTCAGCCCGTGAAAGCTAGAACCGACGAAGGTAACTCTCTCTCTTTGCTCTTTGACGATGGAATAGAGTTTCACTTTCAGTTTCCGATTACTTATTATAATTATTGCTGACAAATGGGTTCCTTTTGAGGGTGGTTTTTATGAATTACTGAACGACTGTGTGAGTTTCTATGAAGCCAATATATATTTTTTGTTGGGGCTGTGAATTTAGATAGTTTGATGCATTGGATTATCAATTTATCATTACACCGGTGTTACATCGCTTTCTCTTTGAAACCCTTGCCCCGTCTTCATTTTTTTTTTTTTTTTTTTTTATTTACTGATGTAAATAAGAAAGGAGTTGAGACTGTGAAGTTTAGCTGTTGAGGCAAATATGGTACGAGCACATTGATATTTTTGTAATTGTTACAGAATAATGCTTCTATTAAACAACATCGCCATTAGAAAAACAGAAAACTCTGCTTTTGTTGACTTGTTTATGTTGAATGCTTGGGTTTAAATTATATTTTTTGCTTGGGTTGATTTTATTTTTATTAGATTGTTGGTTTTTTTTGGTTGGATTTAGCTAATGATTGATATGAGGAAGAACGATCCTAATTGTAAGCCGTGACAGGTTAATCGGTATTGTTTAGTTAAAATGAAATTCATACTAATCGTAGTAGGCTTGTTTATTTATTTATTTTGAATTTCAATTAAAAAAGAATTATTTTTAAATGAGAAAAATCAGAACCGGACCAAAACCAGAATCAAATCTCTGGTCCGGTCCTAAATTTTTTTTTATTTTTATTTTTTTTTTATGGATATTGATCCTAAAAAAATTGAAAACTAAAATATGTTGGTCTTATGCTATTATCTTTCAAAATCGGACCGAACTGGACCGCGATCACCACTACCGACTGCACTTCATGTGTAAGAAGAAGTTGAAAAGTGAAGGCAATTTGAAGATCCAACCATGTCACTTGGGAAACTAGTGAGAAACTCAATGACGATATAACCCATAAATGAAATTATAGTCGACAAGTAAGCTCAACCACGAGACCATCTATATAAATGTCCATTGATGGGAGAGGAGTGAACTCCGGCGCAACACCATCTCAGTGTACTAAATAAAATACCCTGACTTGGTTTAGGGACTATCAGGTCCCCAATGAGCGCGTCAGCAATGCCCCATCACCCATATCATGCATGTACAATCAAGCAACTTTCGTGTAGCAGAATGTGCATATCAAAAGACTTCAGTTGCATTGGTTGTTCCAACACTGATATACCCAAGGCAATCAAAAACCGTTGTCAGAAAGGCT
This sequence comes from Begonia peltatifolia, assembly GCA_022433055.1. Taxonomy (NCBI): domain Eukaryota; kingdom Viridiplantae; phylum Streptophyta; class Magnoliopsida; order Cucurbitales; family Begoniaceae; genus Begonia; species Begonia peltatifolia. Next base: position 605,478 of record CM039519.1, on the reverse strand, counting down.
CAAACAGCCCAATCAAATATCATGTCTGATATCAATTATTTTAGTTACTTAGACACTGCAGTCCAGAACAATTGTAATTTAACATCAGAAGACTCAAATAGCCCAAACCAAATAAGCTCATTGAGTGTGCATCTACATCAGTCTAAAATCAATTACCATGCACATAGAGTTTAAATGTGTAAAATTTACGCACATATACATAAAATCTGACGTGCTGCGACTAGGCGTTGTTAGGATTTTCATAGGTGTCATCTACGAAAATAACATTCTTTTGAAAACTATGAAATGCAATGCAAGGTAAAAATTGTACAGTATAGAGACCACTATCTGGATGGCGACCATACTCTTACTGACAAGTCGAGAGTCGATACTCGCGCTTGAGAGTAGACACCAGAACTGGAACATCGTCAAAACCTACAATGAATCCAATACAATATGGAACGACAAGAAGAGACTCCTAAACTAGCTAGGAACCCTAACTAGGAACAACTCACAATTTACTAGACGATCAGTCAATTCACACGTGCAACATCGACTAAACCTGAAGTTTTGATATTGCACGCTCAATCTTCGAAATTCCAAAAATTTCCTTTATCAACCTCGAATTTATAAAAAATGATACTAACCACCATAACTTGTAAGGTTCTAACATATAGACTTAAAAGTAGGGTTTAGGGTTTTACCTCAAAAAGCGTGCAAAATAATCGAGAAAGAATTTTAGCGAACAAAAACCACCACCGCATTTAGAACAACGAAAAGAGTCAGAAGACAATCTTAGAAGTTTTCTGACATCGTTAGGCGCCCCAAACATGTGGTCAAAGTTCTTGTTAAAATTGTCCAAGAACAATGAAAATACTCCATTAAAATACGGAAAAGAGAAAGAAGAAGAAAAATAGAAAAATGGGGCCCGGTGTTAGTCTAGTCAAATCCGGCCCGATCAATTGGCCAAGCCTAGAGTAGCTTGGCTGGGTTCGACCCATTGGCCCACTGAGCGTGCAAGTTTTGCTCGGCCCATCGACTAAGCTTGACTTGGCTCGACCATTGGCCACGACAGCACTGCTCCTCAGCTAAGCGAATAACCACCACTCGACCGTCTTTTTGTCCCCAAATTTTTGCCGCAACACTCTCCAAACAATAATTCCAACCCAATATACCAAAAACCCAAGGTGAATAGGGGTTTTAGGCGGGAAAATGAGAATGCCAAAAACCCTAACATTCAATGGACGAAAATTGGTAGAAAACAACTAATCGTCTGAAATTTCTTCGTAAGAATAGATGAGCCTCACAAAAGGAACGATTTAAGACTCGTTTTGTCAGAATCAAATCTCAAATGGTCGACTCCCCTTTCTTTCTCTCCACTTTGCATTTTATTCTCTAGTGGTGAGAAGTCTCTTTCATTATTTTTTTATTAATATTTGAATTTAAATTTTATTATTTTAAATTAAATTATATTATATTATCGTAAATTAATAAATAATATATATACCTCCCTTAAATCGTAACGAGGCTTAACATGTAATAATCTGATCGAGATATCAAACAACTCCAGTTGCTTTAGTTGCTCAAACACTGACACAACTGAAGACAACTAAAGACCGTTGTCAAAAAAACTTAAAGAATCCCAATCAAGTATCAGGTTGGACTCTAGCATTTTAATTGCTCGGACACTGAAATTAAGAACAACTGGAGTCCAACACTGAAAGTGTCAAATAGCTTGAGCAAATTCAGCCTCGTGGGCGTGCATCTATATCAGTTTAAAATGAAATACCATGTACATGTGATTTAAACATGGAAATATATGTACATATACATAAAAAGTGAGTGTTGACGACCAGACCTTGTTAGGATTTTTCACTCACCAAAATAAATTTTGTTTTAAAAATTATGCAATGCAATGTAATAAAAATTGTACAATATAAAAATCTTTACCTAGATGACAACAATCACTTACTCTTGTTGACTAGTTGAGACTTACTACTATGAGGCCAAGAGTTTAAGGCTTTTACCTTGATTTGCTTGCAAAATGATCTGGACAAAATTTTAACTAACGGAGGACTGCCATCCCGTTCAGAATGCTGAAACGAGTCAGAAGACATAACATAGTCCAAGAAATTTTACGATATCGTTTGGCGAACAAAATATGCAATCAAAGTTCCTTCCAATATTATCCAAAAAAGGACAAGATACCCCGTTAAGAATCTGAAAAAGAAGAAGAAGAAGAATAAAAGAAAAATGAAAAAATCAGACACGAGGTCGGTTCAGTTCGGTTCGATTTGGTCCAGCTCAAGCTAGTTCATGTTGGCTCCGTTTAGCCCCTCTGGACTTGGCCTAGGCCTGGTCGCGTCTTGTGAGTCAAGAGAGGGATCGACCTGGGCCTTGCCCTGACCCACTGGTTTTCTTAGAGTATTGATACGTATCTGACCTTCTTCTCGGTCAGTTTCGAAGATGAAATATGAAAGGAGTTGCTTTATGTTTAATTCCTTACGTTAGATTTTTGAAATCAACCATCACTGAGGTTGATCTCATTCCATAGGAAGATGAAATAGGAAAGGAGTTGCTTTACGTTGAATTCCTTACTTTAGATTTTTGAAATCAACCATAACTGAGGTTGATTTCATTCCATAGGTGGGCAATTAATACCAATTCTTGATTATTTCCTAACATTGCAGCATGAGTATAGGGTTGATTAAATCACTTTTAATTTAGGGTTGAGAACTTGAAAACAATTTGATTGAATGTTAATTAGGATTTTAATTGGAATAATTGCAGAAATCAAATCCTTAATTTAGAAAAATTTGAGGTAAAATTTTAATACATTACAGATATGAACATCCTCAATTGTTGGTTTGAGTGGAGCAACTAAGTAATTGCAGTAACAAAAGGGTTATATTCACTACCTAATGCGCCAAGATGGTCTTTGAGAGAGACAAGTCCACCAATCGCAGCCAGATTGTTACAAATAGATAGAAGTTGCTAAACATATTCAACGATCGAGGGACCATCTTTGCGGCTTTGTTGAAGTTTGTTTGTGTAACTCAGTAATACACACGAGAAGTAAATGAATAGAGAAAAAAATGAGGAGGAGAATGCATGGGCGTATGCAAGGGATCGACAATAGAAGTCGAATGAATCAAATTTTTTTGCTTGAGGAGGCCATCAAGTTCTAATACCAAGTTGGATTTATGGAGAATAAGGGAGTAATACTTGAAGAAGACAGAGCTATTTCACCGTGTGTAAATGATGTACAAAGTATATATACAAGAAGTGGAATTTTCTTCAGTGCCACGTGGCAGTGAACCAGAGGTGTGTAAAATCCAAAAGAGTCATGGGTAGTGTGAGTAAGAGAAAAGAATATATGCAACTATTGTGTTTGGTGCGTAGAATGCTAACACGAACACGAACATAATCGACGCGATTTCATACTCCATGCATCCAATCAATCTACAAAAGCAAGGAAGACCGAATAAACGAATAAGTTAATAACTCAATTACAAGAGTTTGACATATCACACAAGCACATGAATGGAGTTACGAACTTTGCCGTATGATTTAGATCACTTGTCAATTAGAGCTGTCTTAATTGGGTTGTTTAATTTTATTCTTAATCTTTTGAGTGGTCATGAAATCATGACTGTTTCATTTCGTTATAAAATATAAAATATAAAATATAAATTAATTTTATTCAAATATTGTAATTTGTGCTCGAGTTTGTGTCAAATCATGGGTTAATTTTTTGTTTTGGTCATAGGTTTGGTTGGATTTTGTCATCCTTGGTTAATTCGGTTGTAATAATTTTTTGTGTATCAAACCATAAACCGAACCGGATTGCAGTGCCAATGGTTTTTTGGTTCGGACCGTGATTGCAGTCCTATTCTACCCCAAACCTTTTACACTCGTTTAACCAACTCAATGAGAATAGGAATAGTTGATTTCTGTTAATTAAATTAAAATTCCTGAAAATGGTGCAAGGTTGAGTCCTATTGCCTCGGCTTAAGAGTAGGAGCAGGCGAAGAAGAGGCTACGATGGTTGAGCGGGAGGAGGAGAAACAACTTGAATATCCCGACGAGGAAAAGCAGGTAGTGAATCCATGGCAAGTTACTACCAAAGACGGAGGTAAAATCGACTACGACAAGCTCATCGACAAGTTTGGTTGTCAGAGGCTTGATAATTCCCTCGTTCACCGTGTCCATCGCCTCACTTCCCGCCCTCCCCATGTTTTCCTCCGTCGCGGCGTCTTTTTCGCTCACCGGTCTCTCTCTCTCTCTCTCTCTCTCTCTCTCTCTCTCTCTCGCTACTGTTTTTATTTTTTATTTTTTATTTTTTATTTTTTATTTTTATGTTGTTTAGGTTTGTGGATGTTGATTTCATGGTGCTCAAACAGGGATTTTGATGAAATTTTGAACGTATACGAAAGGGGGGAGAAGTTCTATTTATACACAGGAAGAGGGCCGTCTTCGGAAGCTTTGCATTTGGGGCATCTGGTTCCTTTTATGTTTACAAAGTGAGTGCCTTTTGAGCTAAAATTGCTTATAGTTATTGTATTTGTTTGATTTATGAATGGGGATAGAAGCTGCGTTAATGTTTTTCATTTCATCGTTGGTGTCCTGAGAATGTTGTTGTTTGTGTTTGCCTAGATTGTATTTCAAGCCATTTTCAACTTTTAGTTGATGTCAATCCTCAAAATCGCTATGAGATGATTATCAAGTTGTAGATTTTATAATCATTCTCTTTGGCATAACTTCAACATTTCCACAAGTTTGCCTAGTTTTAACGGCCAACTTAAGAACCTACTCAGGTCAAATGTTTGATTCTCGTAGGATCAAACTCACTTTTAAGTGGGAGGTCTTGGTGATGTGCTGTTTTGCTGTCGTCCATGGGGTTTTATGCGCCATTCTTTTTAAATAAAGTATGGTCATAGATCAAGAGAAAACGAGGCTGAGGCTGCTTACAGGGATGGTTATGCGATGCGTAGTCAAATGCTCGTGCCTTTTCTTTAACCCTGCTATCAACCTGGCCATTCTCGCTTTAAGGGGTCTCTTTTTTCAAGTATATCATCAACAAAGGCTTCTTTATCTAGAATTTTCACTCTATTTATACATTTTTTTATTTAAATTGTATATTTTGTGTTCATTAATAGAATTCAAATAATAATGGTTATACAATTGATCAGAATAGCGATTTTGTATTGTGAACATAGATATCTTTATTTTTATCATTTCCATCAAAATAGAAATACTAGGTGGATAGGTAAAAGATATTCTTTCTTACCTTAGCCCGAAAGAAAGAAATGAAATTCACATTGATTTCATGCTTTTTTTGAGTCATGGGCTAGACCTTAGCTCTCGAATTTCTATGCTTCCTTCCATCTTGTCCTTCTAATCATATCATTCAGCCCCTAATCCTTTCTGTAAGTAATTACATCCACCAATATTTAGTTAACCTATCAGTGAGCAAACCACACAAACCTGTACCGGAACTGCTAAAAAGAAACAATGATTGGGCTGAAAGCTTGTGTCACTACATGGCAGGTGCAAAGAGAAGTTCTCAATCATAAAAAATATTGCCACCAATTACTTGCTCTCGGGCAACTCAACTTGTAACTTTTGAGTTTGCTATTCCTTGAGTTCTCTTGTTTGAGTATTTTAAAGGTCATTGCAGGCTTACCCAATTGTTAACTTTATAGCATGTTGGCTTAGTGAAGGTGCTAACAAATCGATGAGATTGCCCTCAATTACCAAAACTATATCGAGCAGTTTTTCCCCAGTTCACACAAATAACAATGTGACATTCTATTTTCAGGTACTTGCAAGATGCATTTAAGGTTCCCTTGGTTATACAACTTACTGATGATGAGAAGTGCATGTGGAAAAATCTCTCCGTTGAAGAGAGTCAGAGACTTGCACGGGAGAATGCTAAAGACATTATTGCTTGTGGTTTTGATATTTCTAAAACTTTCATCTTCTCCAATTTTGATTATGTTGGCGGGTAAGTATCAGACGGATAGGTTTGTATTGTGAAAAAACCCATATTCCTATCATTGAGTTGACATTTATTACATTATATCACTGTGTTTTTTCTCCGGTTATCTATCAAGCTGAAATCAGCTTTTATTGTTGCCCTTATCAATTAACATGTTGAAGAGTTGTTTTTATTAATGTATCTGTGGTATTTATATTAATGTGCATGATAAAAAAACCATTACTTTGGGAAAATATATCTATTCTTTGTAATGACATCTCCGGAAGTTAAAACCATATAGAAAGGATCTAAAGAAAGAAGAAAAGGTATAATCCTATTCCACATTAACTTAGGTAAAGAAAGTGATGAAGGAATGTCTTTGAACTTGGGTATAACATGCTTGTTTCTTAAATCTACAAAAAATAGAAGGATGGAAATGCATGTACCATGTTTACGTTAATGGTGAGGTTATAATTTAACTGTTCATTGAGTGATTCACAGTTTGATTTCTTTTTCAATCTCTGTTTTCTGGGGACCAAGCACTTTACGCTGCAGTTATCTCTTTCCTCCCTTTCAACACTCCTTCCATACAATAACCACTGTGTTGGATTTGGTTTTTTTAATGTATAGTTCAAGAAGGTCAATGATTTTTGCAATGAAGTATTCTTGTGAAAGTAAAAAGATAAATTTTTTAAATAACAAAATAGGTTTCATGCCTCTTTCTTTTGTGAATAAAATCTAGTAATGTTTTATTTTTCCATTTTTGGAGGTTCTTAAATCTTAACAGTCGTTATGTTTATGAATTTTGTTTACCACCCACAATATTTCTTGCTATTTTACTAAACAAGTATGCATTCATTGCATTTATCATTAGACTTTTTTGACTTGTTGTCCTTATCATTGTAGTGCCTTCTACAAAAACATGGTCAAAGTTGCAAAGTGTGTCACGTACAACAAGGTAGTTTGTCACCCTTGTTCTGTTTTAAGAATTACTTTCTGCATTAATTTCTTATATCATCTTATTATATAGTATTTTTCCTATAATATCTTGGCTTTTGCAGGTTGTGGGTATTTTTGGTTTTACCGGTGAAGATCATATTGGAAAAGTTAGTTTTCCGCCAGTCCAGGTGCGATTGTTTGCTAGATTAATGATTAAAAACGTTAATATTATTTAATTATGGTGTAGCGGGTTGCGATTTATTTAAATTATTAAGTTTTGAACTGCAACTTTTGATTATATCTCTGAAATTAATATTTTATTTTATTTTTTCCTTTTTTTGTTATTTATTTTGCATGAGATAATAAGTTCAATTACCGTGTATGAAGAAATAATCAGCCACGAGTTTCTTGCGGGTCGCGATTTATTTGAATTACTATGTTTTGAACGGCAACTTTTGATTATATCTCTGAAATTAATATCTTATTTTATTCTTTCCGTTTTTTGTTATTTATTTTGCATGAGATAATAAATTCAATTACCGTGTATGAAGAAATAAGCAGCCACGAGTTTCTTGAGGAAAAAAGGAGAGCTGGGAGATAGGAAGTATTATTCTGGATGCAGTGTCATTTGATGGAGCTATTTGTTATTTATAAAAAAAAATTATGGACATTGTTACTAGAAAAGAAAGAAAGTGGTCAATAATTTAGTTTCTTTATTTCTTTTCTTGTTTTATGCTTCACTATAATTTCATGGAGAATTTGTTTTAACTATTTGCAGTATTATTGATGCAGGCAGTTCCATCATTTCCAAGTTCATTTCCACACCTTTTCCCTGGTAGAGATCAAATGCGTTGCTTGATACCCTGTGCTATAGATCAGGTATTGTTGAGGTAGTCAGCTAAAATGGATGCTAATTGACTGTAAGTTTTGTATCGTCACAATGTTAATCTTTGCATTTCACGGAAAGATCAACGATTTGATGCTCAAAAAAGAGAGAAAGAGGGTACATTTCTATGACCATAACTTGGTAGAACAAATTTATGGAACTTTGTTGTGTTTAGAGTTTAACACATCAGTCACATAGAACCTGCTTTAGAAAAATTCTGTCTTCATTGTAGAAAGGTCAATGGATTGTGAAGATTTCAGACTGTAGTGCACTGCAATCAGCATTTTGATGTGATTTATTTTCTTAATCAGGATCCTTACTTCCGAATGACGAGAGATGTGGCTCCACGTATAGGTTATCAAAAACCTGCTCTTATTGAATCTACTTTCTTCCCTGCCTTGCAGGTGATTTATTATTCCATGTATTATGACTTAAAAATAACTAAGAGAATAAATTCTTAAGTAAGAGAATTTTCTTAGTGTTCTATGGTACATGTAGATCAATATTCGTTACTTGGTTGAACAATATGTTCAGCAACTTGTTCAAAGTTTGACATCTCCAACCTGCAGGGGGAAAATGGAAAAATGTCAGCTAGTGATCCAAATTCTGCAATATATGTGACAGATTCAGCAAAGGATATCAAGAATAAGGTATTATGTTGAAATTCTTTAAAATTAAAAGATTTAATGTATTAGGAAATTTAGAGATTTTTAAGAATATTTCCTAATTAGATTATTTTCATTTCTCTGTATAATTATTGTCTATATATTGTAAATTGATTATCATTATTCGATAAAAAAATACAAAGATAAATTCTTCCCTTAATTGCTTCATGGTATTAAAACACGAGTCTCACCCTTAGACCATACTCTATCTGCGTCATTACCAAGACTACTATGGCCACCGATCACGGCAGTTCTGTCGTCGACAATAATTTGTATTCCCTCATCTCAAATCCGCCCTTCCATTCATATTCTGGAACGTCGGGTGGTCCAGAGTTATTGCCTTAAGCCATTACAAATCATAAACTCAATGTACAGAATTTCTTACAATGGTCATAATGTGTAAGAATGTTCATATGTGGTCGAGGAAAAAAAGATTTCTTGACATGGAGAGGTGTTGATCCCAACAAAAGAAGATCAATGATTCAAGAAGTGGAAGGTCGAGAATCACCTCATTATGTATAAACTCGACGACAGCCGACATTGGAGAAAATTTCCTTTTTTATGAGACTACTCAAAATCTCTGAAAAGCTATAAAAAAAAACCTACTCTAGTTGTGATAACACGTTTGAATTATTCGCTGTGGAATCCTCGCTACATGACCTACGACAAGATGATCTCACCGTAATCCAATACTTCAACACTTCTGTACATTATTGGTAGGAACTCAATGTATTGGAGAGTCATCGGTGGACCTGTAGCAACGACAATGCTCTGTACAAGCAAATTGTGGAACAAAAGCGAACTTTCAAATTCTTGCTTGGTCTGAACAAAAACCTGGACGAAGTCAGGGAATGAGTGATGGGATCGAAGCCTCTCCTGAGTTTGCGAGAAGCTTCCTCCGACATCTATCATGAGGAGAGTAAAAAAAAGGTTATGATTGAAAATTCAAAGGCTTCTTCAGCCCTAGAAGGACCCGTGCTTGGTGCCTGAGGATCGCACCGACAAACCTCACACCAATTGCAGAAAGAAAGGCCTAAGTGTGATCATTGTAGAAAATTGGGTCACACTAAGGACACGTGTTTGAAATTACATGAGAAACCTACTGATTGGAAACCCACGGGAAGGCCTTATGATAGAGACGGTCGATCAAACTCCGCCAACATGGTGGAAGAACCATTATCAGTAGTCATTTCACAAATAAATAGCTAGAGATGCTCCAACAACTATTTAAAAATACTTCATATCTACTGCTACTAATCCCAAAAATATGCATGCTCAAGCAAATAATCTTTTTTTTGCAAATTCAATATGGGGCATAAAAGAAAAATAATGGATCATAGACTCTGGGGTATCCACCGATATGACTGGAGATAGATTATTTTTTCATGACTATAAGTCATACAATACTAATATGACAGTTCGCATTGTTGATGGATTTTCAACTCTCAATTAGTGGTTTATGTTCCAAATCTTGATTGCAATGTAGTATCTTTTAACAAACTGACTCGTGGTCATAACTTCCTGACTCTATTTTTTCTAGTTGTTTGTGTCTTTTAAGATTTGAGATCGAAGAAGAGGATTTGCGGTGCTAATATGTGCTCCGGATTTTATCTCTTCCAAACTCCTCAACCTAAAGTTGTCCTAATTGCTAGTAATATACCTCCAGAGATTCAGTCCATCGCTAAGTGTGTCTCTAGTTCTATTACAAGTAAAAATATTGAAGTTATTGCCATGACACTATCAGATGGGTCATCTTAATTTTTTGTACTTGAAAAAGGCGTTCCTTATCAATAGAAGTGAAAAAGTTTCGTGTGATATATGCCAGTATCATGACTCATCTTAACTTTTTGTACTTGAAAAAGGTGTTCCTTATCAATAGAAGTGAAAAATTTTCGTGTGATATATGCCAGTTTGCAAAACGCACACGATCCGTTTATTCATCAGTGTCGTATTCTCCATCAAAGCCGTTTGCACTTATGCACAGTGATATTTTGGGACCCTATAGAATTTCAAACAAAAGTGGAGCTTGTTGGTTTATGACATTTATTGATGATCACTCTCGTCTCGCTTTAATTTTCTTTATGAAAGAAATATAAGATGTTGGAAGAATATTCTATACTTTCATTAATATGGTCAAAACACAGTTCAATATTGAAATCCAAATCCTTAAATCCAATAATTGTAAGGAATACATCAATTTCATTCTAATCTCCAAACAAGGAATTGTTCAACTAAGTTTTTGTGTCAATATCCCTTAACAAAATGATGTCTTCGAAAGAAAAAATCATTACTTGTTGGAAGTAACAAAATCTCTTATGTTCTCTATGAATACCTCTCCAAACAAGGAATTGTTCAACTAAGTTCTTGTGTCCAGATCTCTTAACAAAATGGTGTCTTCGAAAGAAAAAATCGTTACTTGTTAGAAGTAACAAAATCTCTTATGTTCTTTATGAATGTCTCCAAGTATCTATTAGGGGAAGCACTCTTTGTATCATGATATCTCATAAATAGAATGTCTTCCGGTATTCAAATTTCAAATCTCTCGTCAAGTGGTTATTAAATTTTTCCCTCATGCTTAAGTTCTCTCCTCTAGTTTTCCTCTCAAAACATTTGGGTGTTCTACCTTTGTCTTTATCTATCCACAAAATATGAGTAAATTTGACCCAAAGACAATTAAGTGTGTATTCATTGGATACTCCACAAGTAAAGAAGAGTACAAGTGTTACTGCCCTACAACCAAGAAAACTAATGAAACTATGGATGTCATTTTCTTCTAACAAAGTCCATATTTCTCCAAGTTCAAAATTCAAAGGAAGAATCAAGTACAATTTCAGCCTTGCGAATAGGATTCTCTAATACTAGAAACACCACCACATGTTCTCCGTCCAACTCGAGCAAATCAACCCCAATTATTTTTTAACAAAAACCAAAAGTCCAACAAAACTAGCAACTAAGGAAATTCGAGTATACTCTAGAAGGCCTCAGGGTGAGAACAAGAACCCAGTACATCTTACACGAGTCTAAGAATCTGATTCGGACCAAATAACTACTAAGTCTAACACAGAAGGAGAAAGAGAGTCACAACAAGATAGATGAGGAAAAACAGATTGCAGAAAACTTAGATCTCCCATTGCTCTAAGAAAAGGTGCTCGGACCTGCACTCGACATCCTATATAGAAATTTGTCTTATATGCAGGTCTTTCTCAAACATATCACACGTTTATCTGGAAGGTAGATGAAATTCAGTTTCCCATGGGTATTCAAGAAGCCTTGAAACATCTTGCATGGAGCCTAGTTGTTCAAGAAGAAATCATGGCCTTATAAGAGAATGACACTTGGATTATCACCGATCGCCCTCCAAGAAAGAAAATTATTAGTTCAAATGGATATGTTCGATAAAGTATAAAGCAAATGGCAACGTTGAAAGGGTTAAAGATCGACTGGTAGTAAGAGACTTTACTCAGTCATATCGTGTGGATTATCAAAAAACGTTTGCACATGTGGCTAAACTTAATAAAGTATGAATCATTCTCTCATTGGCAACAAACTTGAACTGGCCTTTACATTAACTCGACATTAGTAATGCCTTCTTTAATGGAGATCTGAAAGAGGAAGTGTACATGGAGATACCATCAAGTGTTCAAATCAATCACAACAATCATAAAGTATGCATGTTATTGAAGTCATTATATGATCTAAAACAACCTCCTTGTATATGGTTTGGGAAATTCTTATAGTCAGTAAAGAGACAAGGATTTACTCGATGTCAGATAGATCATACACTCTTTATAAATCATACTCTGAGAAAGAAAATTGCTATTATGATCATCTATGTCGATGACATAATATGGACTAGAGACGACAAAGAAGAATTAATTGAGATAATGAGATCTCTATCAAAAGAATTTGAAGTGAAGGATCTTGGCTCTTTGAAGTATTTTCTTATATAGAAATAGCTCGATCAAAGAAAAGAATACTTATTTCTCAAAGAAAATACACATTGGACCTACTGAGAAAAACTGGTATGCTGGAATGTAATTTTGCAGACACACCTATGGATTCAAAGCAAAACTTAGGACGTGGAAATGCAGAGTCCCTATAGATAAAGGAAGATACCAACGCCTCTCTCATACTTGACCTGACATAGGTTTTGTAGTGGTTGTTAGACAGTTTACGGATCAACTAATGAAGGAACACATGGAAGCAGTGTACAGGATCCTCAAATACTTGAAGATGACTCCCGCGAGAGGATTACTCTTCAAAAATAGTGAAACTCTGGATATTATTGTATAATCTGACGTAGATTGGGTAGAAAGTCAAAAAGATAAAAGGTCAACCACTAAATCTTGTTCATTCGTATTGGGTAACCTCATCACATGGAGAAGCAAAAATAAAGACGTGGAAATGCAAGAGTCCCTATAGATAAAGGAAGATACCAACGTCTCTCTCATACTCGACCTGACATAGGTTTTGTAGTGGTTGTTGTTAGACAGTTTACAGATCAACCAATGAAGAAACACATAGAAGTAGTGTAATGGATCATCAAATACTTGAAGATGACTCTCGCGAGAGGATTATTCTTCAAAAATTGTGAAGCTCGAGATATTATTGTATAATCTAATTCAGATTGGGCAAAAAGCGAGAAAGATAGAAGGTCAACTACCAAATATTGTTCATTAGTGTTGAGGTTGAACTCGGGGCATTAACATCTACAATGTGTGAAGGAATTTAGATTAGAAGAATTGTTATGGAGTTAAGGATATACCGTAAAAAATATATAAAACTCAAATGTGACAACTAAGCTGTCATATGTATAGCAAAAGATTCAGTACACCATGATAGAATGAAACACGTAAAGATAGATTGATACTTCATAATTGAAAAAATTGAAAGTTTAGAAGTTCAACTACAATACACTGCGATTAAAGTTCAGCTAGCAGACATATTGACCAAGGCTCTGATAGGTCATAATTTTGAGGAACTATGTAACAAATTGGGTTTGCACAATATATACAACCCAACTTGAGTGGGAGTGTTGAAATTCTTTAAAGTTAGGAGATGTAATGTATTAGAAAAGTAAAAAATTACTAAATAGATTATTTCATAATTAGATTATTTGCTAAGTAGATTATTTTCTAATTAGATTGTTTTTTTTTTATGTATATTTGTTGTTTGTGTATTGTAAATTGATTATAATTATTCAATAAGAAAATACAAGATTTTTCTTTTTATATCGTAAATCTTGATTGGTTTTTTTGAAGACTATTTGTTGTTTATTATGCTACTTGTTCTACTAGTACTTGATAAACACATCAATCATCATTCTTCTCTCATTTGGTGCGAAAAGTATGGGATAATCGATGCTATATGTGTGCTAGGTATTTTGTAATTTTATTTTGTATTTTATCCTATTATTATTTGAGGTTCATATCAAACTATTAGAAGATAACATGTGCTTGATTGCTTCATTGATCTAGCAATGCTTAGGGTAGGATATGCATGTATATTTTCTCATCCAGTTAGTTCTGTTCACGTGTGCAGATAAACAAGTATGCCTTTTCAGGTGGTCAAGATTCAGTGGAAAAACACAGATTATATGGAGCAAACCTTGAGGTACTACGAGTGTTGAGGAGGAAATAGACTGACAGTTTCTATGTTTGTTAAACCAATTTATATTGATTCCATATGCCTTCCAACAACAAGATCCACTTTTTTATTCTCTTTTAGGTAGATATACCTATTAAATACCTCAACTTTTTCCTCGATGATGATGACGAACTTGAACATATAACAAAGGTAACTTAATTCTCTCTAGGCTAATAAAGTTGGCTTTACTCTAGAGGGAAAAAAAATCCTTTAAAAACACTAATTTTTTTCTTCTTTTTCAACTTTGATAGGAATATGGTGTGGGAAGAATGCTAACAGGTGAGGTAAAGCAGCGTCTCATACAAGTATTGACGGAATTGGTGGAAAGACATCGTAGGGCTCGTGCTGCCGTGACTGACGAAGTAAGCCTCTTTTTTTCTTTTTCCCATGTGAGATTGAACCTTATGGGTGTGCTTATGTGGTTGAGGATGTACAACTGCCAACACTTAGATATCTTAAATCTAATAATGTTAAGTTTATTTTTTTTATATTATCTATGACATTTCAAATAATGATGATATAATAAATTAATAATTAATAATTTTATATATTAATTACACAAATAATTGTTTAACATGTCAATAAAGAGAGTAGAATAGAAGGATAAATGTAGCATTAATTACTCATCTTGATTTGTTGATGTCACATCATAAGTTCACATAAATAATTTTAACTGTAATATTATAGTATGCAAGAAAGCAGCTATTAATATAATTTTGTCGAGGCTCGTTTGATAATTGTTTGCAGATATTTTCAGGCATCTATGATGGTATATTTATTGTATTATTGACTTAAGTTATAAACAACATTGAAAATCTGATATAGTTTTGTGTCCCTCAACAGATGGTGGATGCATTCATGGCCGTCCGACCCCTTCCTAACATGTTCGACTAGAGCTCCCCTGCATTTCCTCCTCAAAAAGATTACCTGCCATCTTTTCTCGCTGTTTTTCATTCTTAGTTATTATTATTCAGATATTTACGGGTCGTTCTGTGATTGGTTAGAACTCATTTGATTGTTTTTTTGTTTGACTTTGATGTAATGGAATTTGGTGGAATTCATTATCAACGTGTTCAGATTGTTTCGTTCGAATTGCTCAAATCTTTGCTTTAAATATCCTTAATTTCTCCAAATAAGATGGGTTTTGTTGAAACACATTACATATGTTGGAATCGTGTCTTTCGAGTAGCTATTCATTCATTCATAGCTACCAATTTGCCCACTCATTCCTGTGACAAGTAAAATATTGTAGGCTTCTTTGGTTCTGTGATCTCCACCGTCCCTTCCAACATCTTGGCTACTTTCCCCATGGACGGCCTCATCTCCGGCCGATCTTGAAGGCACCACATTGCCGTCTGCACCATCCGATTCACCAGATCATAGTGCACCCGGCTGTCATAACAGTGCTTCATGTGATTGTCCAAAATGTCCTCCACTCTCATCTCCTTGAACACCTTCTCAAACGCCCATGATGGAAAATACCAATCCTCACTCTCCATTTTGGATTCTTGCATCTCGAAATTTCGAGTCCCACTAACCATCTCCAGCAACACCATCCCGAAACTCCACACGTCGGCCTTGGGCGTGATTGGATCCCTCTTCACCCATTCAGGGGCCATGTATCCTCGAGTTCCTCGAATCCGAGACATGCTCACCATATCCTCTTTCTTTCTAAGTTTGGCTAGTCCAAAATCTGATATTTTTGGGCAGAATTCGTCCCCCAACAAAATATTTTCGGGTTTTATATCGCAGTGTAGCACCCATTCTAAGCACTCTTCGTGCAAATAGGCAATTGCCCGCGCCACCCCGAGTGCGATCCGAAACCGGACACTCCAATTGAGAATCGGGATGCGCCTATCGTCCTCCACCAAATCCTTCATACGACTTGAGGCAAAAAGGTATTTATCTAGGGAGCCATTGGGAACGTACTCATAGACGAGTATTCTTTGGCCTTTTTCAGCACAAAAGCCCCAAAGCCTAACCAAATTGAGGTGGTGCATCCTAGCTATGATAGTGACTTCCGCCCAAAACTCTGCGTCTCCGCCGGTGACGTGCTTCAAGCACTTCACTGCGATCACCCGTTTGTCCGGGAGTTCGCCTTTGAAGACGTCCCCAAACCCGCCTCTTCCGATGGGGACTGAGAAATTATTCGTCGCTGATTTGAGCTCCCCGTATGTGAACCTTTTGATCCCACCAGCCGGAAGCGATTCCAGGCCGAGCGAACGAGCCATGTCTCTGTACTTCACGAATCGTTTCAAAAAGGCCGAGAAAAAAAGAGCGCCCGAAATCAGTTCTGCTGCGAAAAGCGCGCAGATTATGGCGATATTTCTTGCCGTCGTGTTCATCTCTGACGGCGGAAGAGGAATGCTTATTCTCACTGGACACCTCGTCTCCATCAAATTTGTCAATCCGGTGAAGTTCGATTGGTCTGTTTCGGATTCAGCAACCCGTAAAAACATGGCAATCTGACTCCCCGGCGACCAGTATCCGAACAACATTCTCTCCAGCTGGAGCACACAAAATCCATTACCGCTGAACCGGAACAAGAATCCGAGACAATTCGATTGTGCCAAGCAAAGAGCTTCGCAGGTGCTGAAATTTCTGACGTTTTGATTCGTCTGATTAGAACCGCCTGTGAAATTTACGTAATCTAGACGAAGAAACTTAGAAATCTCCGTTAATGGGCTTTTCCTCTCGCATCCTTCTTCCGCTCCTCCGTCTCTGGGCCGATACCCTGGCGGACAAACGCAATTAGTCGAGTTGTAGCCATTGTTGACGCAGATTGCGTTCGGTCCACAAGTTCCATGAATCGTACATACTTCGAGAACCGCCTGCCAAACGGAGCTCCATTGAAGAAGATTGGGATCAAAGCTGTAAATTCTTAGGTTTCCGTCATTGTCCAGAACTAATTTCCTCTGGCGAATAGCTCCGAGATCGGAAGTTATGGTGGAATCGCCATTTTCTTGAGCCAATTTCCCGTTTTCGTTCAGCAGCATGAACGCGTTATTCGTTCCCCAGTAGATATCGGAATAATTGAAAATCAATTTTGAAGAATTCACGAACGTAAATTTTCTATTGTTGGAGATAATTGTCGTTCCTTTTATGGTCTGATTGGGGAGGATGGTGTTGGTTGGATTTTGAAAACTCTCCCAGTTGGAGAAAACCAGATTTCCATCGTTTTTCAGAACGAGTTGATCAGAATCCGGTTTTCCGGAGATGTTAACAGAAGGCCATACCTTACGTCCGAATCCGTCGTTAAGTTGAAGCTCACCAGTGGGGGTAATTACAAGACCGCCAGAGGCGTTCACTGGGATATTCCGGTTGGCAGACCAGACAACAGCTCTTCTTGAAATATTGAAGAACCAAATGGAGAAGAGGAAGAGATTAGGGTCGTTCCGTCTAGGCCGGAATCCGGCGGCGAAGATGGAATTGGGAGACCGGAGGATGAGGTTCTGAGAGGGGGTCCATGGGGATTGTTTGAGGGAGAAAGACGAAAAGTTTTGGCGTTGAGCAAGAGATGGAGCTGAAGCTGAGAAGAGGAGCAAGAGGAAGACGAAGAAAGAAGGATTTGCAGGAGACATTGCTATGGATCGAGGAAGACGACGATTCTCTCTCTCTGTCAGCGTGGTGCAAGTTGAGGTATTTTAATGGCGGCTTCTTGGTCTCCATCGTTGACTCACTGTTTCCGTTCTTTGAACTTGGTTTGGTGTGGACCTGAACCGGTTAGTTCGGTTTATTTCAGTAAATTCACCGGTTCGGATTCTTTAACTCAACTATCCAAACTGGAACCAAAGCATGGGGTATGAATTAAACACAGCCTTGACAACAGCTGGCCGGACCAGTTGCGAAGGAACCTATGTCAGGCTCGATGGGCCTTGAGGGCTCCAATGCCAGGCCAGCCTCCAAGGGGAGATCTGTGTCGGGCCATGGCTGGAACTTGACAAATAAAAAAATTTCAGGATCGGCTCGAGCCACGGGTCGGATGAAACCCGTGAGTACATGCAAACCTCGTGTGGTTCAATTTGGTGTTGTTGATTGGGTTTTGCAAAAAGTTGAAAAACCAAACCGACCCAAACAAGCTTATTAAGATTTATTACACAAAGTCAAGATAATTCATTAATATTTAAAGGAAAAATTGCATTTTTAGACTAGTTTGCACAATGTCTAGAAATCAATTGCAAATGCAGCAAAAGGATGCAATTGACCTTTCCATAATTGGGGATAAACTTCATCTTTTGCTTTTGAATAATATAACTAAGATTCCCAAGAAGGGTTAATTTACATAGTTACAATAAAACTTTATTAATATGGATAAAAGTATGATTTGATATGGTCAACCTTTTACTTTTTGTGCCTATGACCAATATGGCTCGATTGGTCACATTTTCATACACGAAAACAAGGTGAGGACTGAGGAACAAGAACTTTCTTATACCACTATTGGTTTATAGTTACATTAAACTTAGAGTGATCATTTTTTTGGGTTCCTTGACACGACTAAAATTATGTGTGTTCATTATACTAGTTACATTCATAAAAAAACTATACACCTTGAAAAATAATTTCTAAATATAAAATCAAAAAGGTGATGATTAGTTCTAAACATGTTATTTTATGTGCACGTGTTGAAAATCGAACAGAAATAATAAAAAAAAAATAAAATAAACGCGGAAAAACAAAGACACTGAGATTTAAGTGAAATACCCTAGACAGGAAAAACTACGAACAGATTGGAGAAATCCATAATCAGAAATCAAGATCAAATGAGTTTTGCGACTCAAACATATATTTATAACATTAAATCAGAATCTTAATCCTAATCTTAATCTTATGTTTTTTTTTTTTTAGTCTTGTTAGTTTTTCTTAAATGAAAATATTTTACATGATGCATGAGTCATACATATGTAGAGTATAGACATATCCTCCATTCAATCTATCTTTACATTCTTATGTCAATAATAACAGTCTACGATCATAAATATCACATCCTCGAAACAATATGATCATAGTATAATATTAAAACACATCTTCAAATCAATATTATCATAAACGTAACATAAAAGCAAATCCTTAAGTCATTATCATAAAAAGTATAACAATAAAATAAGTATTCAAATCCTCGAATCCTCAAGTCATCATTATCGTAACATAACATCAAAGAAAATCTGAGTCATAATCATTGTATGCATAACCATAAAGCAAATTCTCAAGTCATTATCATCGTAAACAAAACAATTAAACAAGTCCTCAAAGCCTTAGCACATTAACAATCGTTTACAACGATTAACCTTCTCTTTAGATTAACCTAACCAAAGAAATTCTCACATGTTAGCGTATTCTACAAGATGGAAATGAAAACCCTAATCAATTTTTGTTTACTCTTATGGCTATTTGGAGATTGTTGCTTACTCGATTTCAACTTGAAATAGGCTTACCTTGACAAAGCTTGAGAAAGGTTAGGAGGCAGCTCCTAGCTTTGGGACGAAATAATATGTTTAGGGTTAGGGTTTTTCGTATAAATATGTGATTTCTATCGGCACCATTCAACACTTCATTAATTTTGATTGATTTCCTGCGAGCATTGTCTTTTTTTTTCGGATGCATTTCCCCTTTGTCCAGTCAATTGCCCGGGCAATCGCTCTTTCGTTTGGTCGACACTTCAACTTTGCTATTGTTTTTGCTTATTGAAACTCGCAGGTAAAGTGTCGACTGGTCTATTCAAAGTGTCGACCAATTGGTTTCACAACATCTTGTGCATCCTTAAACTTTATGACAATAAATCATCTCCAAAACACTTCATTAATAAAGAAGAAAGAACATATATGCATTTCTCTAAATATAAGACTATATTTAAAGAGTTTTCTAGAATTACAATCTAAACGGACCCATTGCTCAAAAATAACAACTTCAACCTTATAATCAATTCAAGAGTAGCCAATTCCAAATATTTGAAGTCTAACAAACAATATCCTAAACAAAATATGCTCCACAATATCAGAATAAATTCACTCAAAAATAAATTTAAATTCGAACAAATATGATCAACACCATAAAAATTCACCCCAAAGTCAATTCTTCAAAAAACAGAATTTTGAGAATCAAATTTCCCCTAAACAAATCAAAGGTTGGAGGACTCCGACAACTTGTTAGTTGAACAACAACAAAATTAGTCATAATGAAAAAAGAATAGGCAATTGTTTTTTGCAGGATTTCTTTTTCTTCATTGCAAGGAAGAAAGACATAGAAAGAGAGACAAAACATCCTCCGTTTTTTTTTTCTTTTTCTTAATTGCAATTTTTCACCAAATTGCAAATCTGAAAATTTATTCGATACCTCCAATAAATCAAAATCTAATTTTCAGAAACTTTCAACATCGCTCTAATACCAATTGTTGAAAAATAATTGGTTCTCTTGAAACCAAAGTTTTGATACCAATTGTTGCAAATCGAATTATAATAATAAAAAAAATAAACGCAAAAAACAAAGACACTCAAATTTACGTGAAAAATCTTAGATGAGAAAAACCACGGGTAGATGAAAGAAATTCACTAATAACAAATCAAATTACAATAAATTTTGCAACTGAAACATATATTTATAATATTAAACCAGAATCCTAATGCTAGTCAAAACGATATTCCAATCGTTGGCCAAACCATCCTGACCTAATTAGAATTTGGGTCATACCGAGTTTGACCGTATAAAAATAAAAAAAAGGAAATTTAAGGGTTGTAAGATTTATCCTTGGAACGTGGTTTGCTCCTTCATAAATTCGGTTGTTTTTACAGCTTTACAATACGGTCTCATCGACACCTTGATATCATCAGTCTTCTTGGTTGATCTCCTCACGTCGACCATAGATGTGTGGGCATCATATACAAAGAAAACAATTGTGAAAAGATGTGCATTGACACATGAGATGAATATTTCCAAATCTAGAGAATAATACTCTGAAATAGAACATGGAGAGACACAACTTTTCACTCTTTAGCACTCATATTAGATCTGTCAGAATGACTACTCCTCAGTAAGTCGTACTTACTAATTTTATAAAACTTGATCTTCAGCCAAAAAAAAAAAACAAATTTTATGAATATAACTAACCTTTTTGAACTAGTGCTGAGGTGCCCAAAGTTTAGTGTTGCGGTATTAGTAGTAGAATACTCAGGGTTGAGCCTAAATCACATAGAGCGACGATGCCAGGCGCCCGTTTAGTGCCATAGAATCTAGTTTTTCTTTGGTTAACCATCCATTCTATTTTGGTGGCACGTCAATGGATGATGAAGACACATGATCCATGTAAATTTCTTCTTTTAGTTCATTATGAAGAAATGAATTTTTGAATTTATTTGATGAAGTGGCCAACCTTGAGAAGCAACAAGAAAAATGATAGTTCGTATTGTAGTCATTTTAGCAACTAGAGTGAAAGTCTCTTCATAGTCAACTCCATACTCTTTCTTGTTGCCAAGAACAACCAATCACATTTTAAATCAATGTAGAGAACCATTAGATTGAGTAAATTCATTTACATTTCATGGTCTTAACATTAGAGGACACTTAACAACATTCAATGTGTGATTATCTTCAAGTGTTTGAAGAACAAGTGTTTGAAGTTCTTCAGCCAGTGCTCTATATGTCTTCATGTTTAGCAACTTCTAAAAAACATGAGGAAATGAAAATTGAAAACAAAGTAGTATAAAGATATGTATGAGAGAAGTTAAAACACCCAAGATATTCAGTAGAATATAGCATTATACATGTATAAACGTATTTATGTTTTATATTGACATTTTCTTGTTTAATAATGAAAGGGCTTGGAAAATAAATTATTGTATGGGATTTAAGGGTACAATAATGTCATGAATTATTTTATGTTGAATGAACAGAAGCAGAACTACGGATGAACAGCAGTAGAGCTCTGGAGACGCCGATGTTCGTTCTGCATCAAGTTGCAAAACTCCACATGAACAATAGTGGAGGACCAGATGAATAGTTGTGGAATTCCATGCATTCCATGTTGAATGAACATGGTTATGGAACTCACTCCAATTAAAGCTCCATCAAAGAAATAACCTGACTCATGATTTGGAGTTGACAATAGTTGTTTTACATTGAAGATATTACTTATATGGAGAAACTTAGGTGTTCATAGACCACAAAATTTTAAAATATTTATTACACATAAAGAACGAAATCAAAGACAACGACGCTTGAAAGAATTTTTAAAGGATTATGACTACACATTTAATTATCATGCAAGAAAATCTAATGTTGTAGTTGATGCTCTTAGTCAAAAGTCTAAAATTATAGCAACTAGTCTTGTAATCAGTGAATACAAATTATGGTACGAAGTTGATAGTTACAATTTACAATTGGAGGAAAAAGAACAAGTATAGCTTCAAAATTTAATGGCTAAACCCAAAAATCATTGATATAAAACTAGACAAAGAGGAAATAAAAAACATGAAGACAAAGATTAAATTGAATGAAATGCAAGGTTTTTCTATTCTCAAAGATGGTGAAGTGAGATACCTTGGGAGGTTAGTGGTACCTTACCAAAATAAATTGAAAGATGAAATTATACAAGAACATCATTATTCAAAATTCACTATCCATCCTAGTTGTAATAAAATGTACCAAAGAGAAAACAATTTTAGTGGAAGGGCATGAAAGTTGATGTGGCAAGATTCATTGCAAAGTGCCTCACTTGTCAAAGAATCAAAGTTAAACATTAGAGAACACCACAATTACTTGTACCACTACAAGTAGAAGAGTGGAAATATGAACATGTGACTACCAATTTTATCACAAGATTGCTTAGATCTTTGCATGGACTTGATGTCATTTGGGTGGTTGTGGATCATCTAAAAAAATCCAGTCACTTCTTACAAAGTACACATAACTAGCGGCTATAGTAAATTCTACCTTCAATTGACAGTGAGGTTAAATGGAGTGCCTATATTGATTGTGTCAGATAGAGATCTCAAATTTACTTCAAAATTTTGGCAATGTCTACAAAGGGCAATGAGAACTAAGTTATATCCCAATGCGACATTCCACCCCCAAACTGATGGTCAGTCTTAGAGAACTATTCAAATCTTGGAAAATATGTTGAGAACATGTACGGTTGATCTTCGTTGAGGTTGGGAAGATCATTTGCTTTTGTTGGTCTATAATAATAGCTATAAATTGAGCATAGGAATAGCACTATTTGAGACCCTTTACCATCGAATGTGGGTGACAAAGCTTTATTGGGGCTTGAATTGATACACAAGACGAGTGAGAAGATTAAGCTTATTAGGCAACATTTGATGGCGGTACAAAATCACTAAAAGAGTTATGTAGATAGACAAAGACGGCTTTAGAGTTTAATGAAGGTGATCGCATCTTCATAAGTGTAAGATTACACGAGAGCATCGAGAAGTTTGAGGCAGGAGGAATGTAAAACCTACAAAAGTTTATATTAATAAAATAATGACTTAATTTTTTACATTATTTAAGGTCAATTTATTTATGTTAACTATAAATTTTTGTAAGCTATTAATGTTTGGACACGTGTGAATTTTCAATCAAATGGTTAAAGTGGTAGATTTTGAAAGTTAGCGCTTGGTGAAAGTCCTACTTAGTGTTAGTAAAAATGAAAATTTTCATTGAAATTGTTTTGAAGGAATTTTGGACTATGTTCAAATTTTTTACAAATAAGTATTTAAGGATTTTATCTAATACATAAAATATTATATTATATTATACTATATGGTATTATATTTTATGTATTAGATAAAAAATAAAATTTTTATTGAAAAGGAAGGAGCTTCTTATGACCAAAAGAGGAAGACCGCGAAAGGGAAAATGAGATCCAAGGAAAGAACAAAGAGTTTTTGATGTTTGATTCGTATTCATGATGTTCTGATCTATAAATCTTCTAAAGTCTTCTAAACTACATTCTAGCTTCTTTGTTGGTTTCCTTGCATTCGATAAATCAACTTCATTATTGCTTGACTATTGTTTTTCGTTTGCTACTTCTAATTATAAAATTTCACTCTTAACTCAATTATCTAAGTCTAATAGTCAAGCAACAATGTGATTCTATCAAACTGTATACGTCTGTGCTCCAAGGTTCACCCTTGGCGATTCTTTCTCTATAAGACTTCTAGTTATAAGTAATTTAGCTTATGAGTGTCAATCAAACTTTACAACTATTACAAGGCGTCACCTTTCTCCTTGATTTAACTTACATGTGTCAATCAAACCTTAATTACTTTTTACGGGCTTCACCTTTCTCTTTGTTCGAATTTTTGAGTGTCAACCAAATCTTTCTGACTCTTCAAGGGCGTCACACTTTCCGTTTCCACCAGTAACAAATAGTGGAGATAAACGTTTAAGCACAGTGATCTAACTCTATCAAGATGTACTCAAGTTTAGAAATAGAAGAAGCTAGGTTTTAGCTCAAGATTAAAGGCTCAAATATTGGCAAGTAAACAAGCAACATTTCTGTGTAAATGTCAATCTATGAGTTGCACAACAAAGTGAGTGATGTGGGCGAGAGTGGCATTGAAGAAGAATTGGGCCAAGAAGAATACTTAATGGAATTGAAAATACCAAATGGACCTATCACTAGAGCTCGGGCTAAGAAGCTTCAAGAAGAAGTCTAAAACAACTTATTTCAAAGACCTAACCCACTAGAAGGAATGGGCTTTAAAGTTGTTAATGTGTTACAAATACAAATGGAGTTTGATTAAGTCCAAAGGAATACAAATTCAGTAAAGAAGATTCTAGAAAATGCAATTTCGAAGTGACATCCACTTGGCATTCAATATTGGCATAGAGAAGGCCAAATGGTGTTTTGATGGTTTCTAAAGAAGGCTGAACCTAGACCATATTAGCAGCAAAGTTCTTTCTCATGTTTTCAAGGCTATTTAATGCATATTTTAGACTATTCTTGTAAGCTTATAAATACTTGGGAGTTTGTCATTGTAAGGGACACAAAAAATGAGAATTATCTTATGAGAAATTTTTCCAAACTGTTCTTCTGTAGAACTTGCGGAAATTTCAAGTGCAACCACTTGATTTTCAACCCTTATAATATTAGTTTCTTGCTCTTCAATAGCAACGGGGTCAATATTCCTTTCTTGATACTATTGGTTTCTAGTTGTTGTATAACCACGGGGTCAACAGTCACTAAACTATGAAATTGTTATTGGGCGATCCTGAAGTTGATTCCATCTATTGACGTTGGGTCTCACAACAAGTTTGTTGAGGTTTGCATCAGTTGGTATCAGAGCCTAGATATCCAATGGAAGTTATGTTTATCCTCTAGTGCTTCTATTCTTTTATTTCAATTTCCTCTTTGTCGTCGATCCATAATATCGTATCCTTGTTCTCGCTCCCATTGATAGTTTATCAAAAATAAAGTGAAAAAAAAAAACAAAAAAAAAAGTTTCTTTATTCTGCTATCAAAAAAAAAAAAAAGAACCAAAATAATAATAATAATAAACTCCGTGGTCTAAATCTTATTGTAACATTGTTTCTTCCATTCCTTCCTTTATTTTGCACCTTATTGCTTTCGTTTTCACTGCGAAATCTATATTTTAAGTGTGCTGGTTTTCATTTGTTTTGCTTTGATATTTACCTTACTTAGTTTTCTCAAGAACTTTGAGGAGGAAAGTGAGTGGTAAAAGGCAAGAGTTGGTGAGCTTATTAGCGTGTAAAAGCCGAAATTCATGTGAGTAAACACGAGTGCTCGAGAACTATATTTGAATGTATACACGTGAGGGAGAGGTGAGGTCCATTTTTTACACTTTTACACAGATTATACAGCATGTCTGAAAAGGAAGGTGAAGCAACGCCAATGGAGAGCAATTTGGTTATCCAAGCCATGCAACAACAATTCCAAAGGATGAACGTCCAATTTGAAGAGATTCGAGATCGATTGGATTGTAGTGATGACCGAATTAATCAAATTCAACAAAGTACCATGCCCCAAGAAAGACAACCAAATAGACGACCCTTCTTTACCACAACTAATTCCATGAGCGATTATGTTGAGGAGTATGAGGATTTGGACGAGGTAGCCTCCATAAAAAGAGAAAGAAATCATAGGTCAAGACAATGACGTCCATACCGAGAAAGGAACTTTGCCGACAACAACACAGGTGCGATCAAACTCCCTATCCCATCATTTCAAGGTAAAAATGACCCGAACGTTTACATTTAATGGGAACGAAAGGTTGAACTTGTTTTTGATTGTCATAACTATTCGGAGGAAAAAAAAAATTAAACTTGCAGCTGTTTCTTTCACTGATTACGCAATTGCTTGGTGGGATCAAGTGCTTCTAACCAAACGAAGAAATAGAGAAATTTCCATCGACAATTGGGAAGACATGAAAGCTGTCATGAGACGAATGTTTGTTTCTTCACATTATTATAGAGATTTACACTTAAAATTGCAAGGCCTTAAACAGGGTTCAAAATCTGTTGAGGAGTACCATAAGGAGATGGAAATATCCATGATTCGTGCCAATGTTGAGAAAGATCGAGAAGCAACCATGGCTCGATTCATTTGTGGCCTCAATCGTGAAATTGCCAATATTGTAGAATTGCACCACTACCTGGAACTTGAAGAGGTTGTCCACATGGCCATGAAGGTTGAAAGGCAGTTCAGAAAAGGAGGAAGATCAACCTCCAAGCACAAAACTTTTACTTCTTTGAGTGGAAAGACAAAATGGAACTCTACTCCAAGGCAAGAAGAGCAAATGACTTCCAAGCCAAAAGATGAAAAAGTGATGGCCAAGCAGGTTGAAAAAGGTACTAGTTATACCCCAACTCAGAGAAATCGATATATAAAGTGTTTTAAATGTCATGGAATTGGTCATATTTCTTCACAATGCCCAAATAAAAGAACTATGATCTTGTTAAATAATGGGGATTTTGTTTCTGAAGAAGAAAGTGACAATGAAGTTATGCCACCACTTGAAGAAGCTAGTGATACCGAACATGCAGTTGTTGGCCAAGCCTTAATAGTTCTTCGAACCCTCCATGTTCAAACTATAGAAAATGATGACCATCAACAACGTGAAAACATTTTCTATACGCGCTACCATGTTAAAGAAAAGGTTTGTGGCTTAATCATATGAGGGAAGTTGTGTGAATGTTGCAAGTAAAATGATGATTGACAGACTTGGATTAAAGACTCTAAAACACCCTCGACCATATCGTCTCCAATGGCTCAATGAAAGTGGAGAAATGCGGGTAACAAAACAGGTTATTGTCTCATTTTCAATTGGCAAATATTCAGATGAAGTTCTTTGTGATGTTGTTCCTATGCAAGCAAGTCACATATTGCTTGGAAGACCATGGCAATTTGACAGACGCACCACCCATGATGGATACAAGAATCGGTACAGCTTTACCAAGGATGGACGAAGTATTACTCTGTCTCCGCTACCACCCCATCAAGTTTTCGAAGAGCAATGCCAATTAAAAAAATCTGTCACGGCTGACCATGAGAGTTCAAAAGAAACTGAGAGAGAAGAGAGAAAATGTGAAAAGAAGAAGGAACGAGTCAGGTGCCACTTGAAAAAGAAAAAAAGACAGTGAATTTCCTTGCAAAAGAGAGAGAGAGATTAAGAGTGCCTTCAAACAAAAAAAAACAATGATGTTGATCCTGTACAAAGAGGCTTATTTCTTAACAACTAATGCTGATGATTCTTTGCCTATTGTAGTAGTTGCTCTCTTGCAGGAATTTGAAGATGTCTTTCCTGAGGAAACGCCACCAGGATTGCCACCAATAAGAGGCATTGAGCATCAAATTGATTTCATTCCAGGAGCTACCATTCCTAATTGACCCGCCTATCGAAGTAATCCAGAAGAAACAAAGGAACTTCAAAGGCAAATTGAAGAGCTGCTAGCCAAAGGACATGTTCGAGAAAGCATGAGTCCATGTGCAGTTCCAGTCTTGTTGGTCCCCAAGAAAGATGGAACTTGGAGAATGTGCGTCGATTACCGAGCAATCAATAAAATCACGGTAAAGTATCGACATCTCATACCTCGATTAGATGACATTTAGATGAATTGAATGGTTCCATTATCTTTTCAAAGATTGATTTAAAAATTGGATATCATCAAATTCGTATGCAAGAAGGTGATGAATGGAAAACTGCTTTCAAAACAAAACATGGCTTGTATGAGTGGCTAGTAATACCTTTCGGGTTGACTAATGCACCAAGCACCTTTATGCGTTTGATGAATCATGTTTTGCGTGCTTACGTTGAAAAATTTGTTGTTGTTTATTTTGATGATATTCTAGTTTATAGCCAACACTTGAATGAACATATTGAACACCTCAGAAGTTTGCTTAATGTTTTGAAACATGAAAAGTTGTTTGCTAACTTAAAAAAGTGCAGCTTTTGCAAAGACAAGGTTGAGTTTCTTGGTTTTGTTGTAAGTTCCAAAGGTGTAGAAGTAAATGAAGAGAAAGTTAAGGCTATCAATATTCCTTTCTTGATACTATTGGTTTCTGGTTGTTGTATAACCACGGGGTCAATAGTCACTAAACTATGAAACTGTTATTGGGCGATCCTGAAGTTGATTCCATCTATTGACGTTGGGTCTCACAACAAGTTTGTTGAGGTTTGCATCAGTGAGCCTCTATTTATATCAGTTTTCAAAATTCTTGAGCAGTGGTCGCCTTCTACTATGTATCCATACCTTGGTGATGTAATCATTAGAGATATTAATGAGGTGATGGGCTTCCACAACTTAAGTTGTGGGTTATCACCACCAAGCATTCACAAATCTTGATTGGGAGTTCGCGTGAAACTTCAATTTGAATTCTTGTCTCTATGATCGTCTGTTAGGCTCTTTAGGAGTCGACTATAAGCGTCGACATGTGTCTCCCTGTTTTCACAATTTGAACTTCAAAAGCTAATACCTCGGAGCTGGACTTTTGCAGTTTTCTCTTTAGGTTTGGACATTCGCTTTAGGTGTCCATGACTAAAATACATCTCGGGACTAAGCGGCTTGGAGCTCTTTTGTCTTACAAATGGCTCGAGATTGAGCGTCAACACCTAATCTCAAGACACTTGCACATTGTGATCTTTAACACTTTGATCTTTCTCAATTGAGTCATGCGTCATAATTTTATCATTTCCTACATGAACTCAGTAAACATATTTGTAAATTCAAATATCCACTTTCAAAGGTATTTATTTCTAAAATAGTGGTGGAAATTGGTTCGGTCTTCACCGGGTAACCAAAATCCTCGGTTCGGTTGTCAGTGCTAATGAAGAAAAATCGATTGAAACTTAACCAAACCAGTTTAGCACGTGGTTATTTGTATAATCAAACTGAACCAAAATCCTTCTTGGTTCTTCCTCTTTGATTCAATAAAACTAAAAACCCGCATCCTAAATTGATACTTAGACCCATATCAGAGCTTCGATTTTGACAAGGGGCTGCGACTGCGAGTCTGCAGCATCAGCTGCAACAAGGGCTGCGACACTGATAGTTCAACTTGCCGATTGAGGGTTCCGTAGTGCAACAAAAACTGTGATAATAGGCAGCAATAGAGCATTGACTCGCCGAGAGGTGATTTTCCCTGCCACAATTTTAGTTTGTTTCCAGTTTGATTTGCTTATTGCTATTTCACTTTTAAGTTTGTTTTCAGTTGATTTCAGTTTGCTCCTTGCCGCCATTTCAGTTTCCTCTTTGCTGCCATTTTTAGTATCATACAGAGATCATTTTTATAGAAAATGACATAGTCTACCAACAGGAATACTAGAAAACGGTGTTTGTTGTGTAAATCTAAATTTTTTTTTATCATGCATTAGAATTGAAGTCAAGCCTCAGTTTTTATTGGGAATGAGAATAGAAGAACATTTTTAGTTTACATTAACCATTTCCAAGATAGTTCAATGGTAACCAAATTTTGTGACGCTAAATTGGCTAAGTTTTATGTGAAAGGGTTAATATGTTGGGATATTAGAGTGTATAATAACTTGTTGATCATCTGTTTTTGTATTGTTAAATGATCAATCTGTTGTTGACTATTGTGTTCTTTGTGTAGAGGAGCAAGAGATTTTTGATCATCTGTTTTGTAATTGTGAAATGGTTAATCTATTGGGATGTTATAGTTTATTTTTTACAAATATTATAGTGTATAACTTGGGATTTTTTTTTTTTTTTTTTTTTTTTTTTTTTGTAATTTCGTAGTGCGTAGATGCCGTTGTAATTAATTGTTTGCTCAAATAAACTTTATAATGACTTTATGTTTTATTTATCATCAATTTTGTTATTTCGTTAGAGACGAAGAAAAGTATTACAAGTACAAAATTACGTCACTTAATCATAACCATACGATTCAAATAACCCTAGTACGACTTCCAATCATTGTGGGGCTTTGTATGTTAGAAATGAAATTTTAAATTTGAACAAACATGTAAGTAATTGTAAATAATTGTTGTCCAGTTTAAACGAGACACAAAAGACATCATTGTTATGCAAAAAAGAGACTGTAGGAAAAAATTCAATTAGTTGTATAACTACGAAATCATTTAATGCAGAAAAGTGTCGAGATAAACTTGTTAAAATAATTAGGATCGATGAATTACCTTTTAATGCTATTGAAAGACAAAGTTTTGTACATTTGTTAAATGAGTTGGAGCAAAAACTTATTGTTTTTTGTAGCAAAACTGTTGCCAACGACATTTAACTCTATGACTTACATCGCATTAGCCTCGGGTTTTTTGAATAAATTAAATTAGTATTTTGGAATATTAAGTTTAATATAATAAAGTCTTTAAGATCCATAAATTTTTTTTAAAATTTAGATATAGAATAATTAGTGTATAAATTCATAAATATTATGGAGTAATCATGAACTAATAACATAATGATAAATATATAATATGAATAGTTAAAGAATGTTAAACTTACCATACACATCTAATGACCTATTAACTCCTGTTATTTTTGTAAAATCACTCTCAGACTTAATTATAGTGATTAATATAAAGAGTTTTTATTTATTAACAAAAAATTATTAGACCTCAAAATTATAGATCCCTTGTTGTTTTAATCATATTCTATTATTGTTTGAAAATAGAATGTACAAACACTAATATAAATTATTAATTATGAATTAGTAATTCATAAGCTATCAAAATAAAGCTAATAGAACAAAGGTTGTCCAAATTAAGAAATTTGGACAGAAGCTATCATGTTGACTAACTCCAAATTTGTTACTAATATTTTGTATTTTCAAACTAAGTTTGTTACATCTCATCGCATAATGCAAAATTGAAAATTTATTGAGTTTGTTAAGAAATAAATTTTCTCTCGCTTAGAAATCTAAGTGGGCGTGCTGCAGTCTTTAGAAAGCTAAATCTCGGTCATAACATGTTGTCTTCGCATGCAATTTTTGAAGTCTACTTTTAGTGTAAGTAGTTGTGTGCATAATTAACGACCAAGAAGACTTGTGCTGGATTTTATGGATGCACTCATTTACATTAAGGATTGGAATGACACAATAACGATGAATAACATCAAGATGACCAAATACTAAAAGAATTCAAAAATTTAAATATCGCAGACTAAATTTTTAATTAAATTTGGATATATTATAATTTGAGTTTTAAAATAATTTTTTTTTAATTTATAATTTTTTTGACCTGTTACACATGATTGACAATTTAATAAATACCAAATTTATCTTGAGACGTATCTAATTTATAGATATGCAAATATCAAATTAACAATAAATGATATTATTTTTTAATTATTTATCTCATATATTTTTTTTTGTAATTATTTTATATTAATAAAAATAATTTATTATTTAAACAAGTAAACAACTATCATATTTTCACATTATAATAATCAACCTTTATTATAATTTTTAATAATTATATATATAAAATAATATTATTTATATATGTTCAGTTCTTAAGCTCATGCTCGAAGCTAATTAGGGTAATGACTCGTAAGTCAACTTGGATTAAAAAAATTGTGAATCAACCTGACAAACTCAACAAGCTCGATCAGCCAGGCTTTTTAGTTCTGTTTAACATCTCAGACATCAAGCCTTAATAGTGTTATTATATATGAAGATTGACTTTTTTAGCCCACAATTCTTTAAGATTGGGGCTACAAATACCATGGAAAAATTTAACCTAGCAAGACTCCATGAATGGAGGACAACCAGGTTCGATTAAAGACATAATGAAAATGTAGTTCGATTAGGTCGAGAATCAGGCAACTCCTATTACCTCCTGGCCAGTGGAAACACCATAAGTTGCAAGAATCTGCCCGCAGATGTGTTTACAAAGTCGATCACAATCACAAAAAAGCAAGGTTGTCAAGATCCAAACTCTGAGAATCAAAATATAGACTTTGAAATGTGCGGCCAAATTAGTTTCATCAAGATTATCAAATCGATTTCCAGTAGTTATAGGCACTAAAATACACCGAAATCTGTCTTCCACTTAAAACGATCAATTAAAACACCGGGATGGAAGTGGAAGACCATGTCGAAAAACT
This sequence comes from Begonia peltatifolia, assembly GCA_022433055.1. Lineage (NCBI taxonomy): Eukaryota > Viridiplantae > Streptophyta > Magnoliopsida > Cucurbitales > Begoniaceae > Begonia > Begonia peltatifolia. The sequence goes on along the minus strand of CM039519.1, from coordinate 572,849 downwards.
GGTCAATTTTATACACATTATATCGAAAAAAATTTAATTCAGTTAGGAATCGTCGCATTTCAACAGTTAAATATGAAGCCAACCTGAATAGCATATCGGCGTTGAATCTTCATCTCGATGAACTCCTTAAATGCAAATCCCGGCGCCAGCAGAAACATTGAAAATTGCTGGCTTGAACAGCTTCATCAGAGCAGAAGAAGAGCATTGATTTTGTGGGCTATGAGTTGAAGAATTTTGAGACAGCTTGATAAAGATTTTCTTCCTCAAAAGGCTTAGAAACATAGCCATCCATTCCACATTTTAAGCACTCTTCATAAGTTGCGTGTATTACATCAGCTGTCATTGCTAATATCGGCACATGCCACTTGTCTTTGCGGCCGTTTCCTTCGCCCGAGAATTCTCCATTCATTTGCTCATTTGCCTTGCTCTCCATCTGTCGAATCCGGCAGGTTGCCTCAAATCTATAATTAACAAACTTGTTTGAGCTTAAGCAAGATAGTAATCGAAGGATTTTCAATTCGACATGTTTGATCCAAGGAACAAGTCATATTGACACAACTAGAGAGAACAATATTCTATCTAACATGCAACGAGATATGGAATTAATGATGATAATATAGATAAATAGCCATTTAGGGAAGGAACCCCACGCCCACACGAACCAAACCAGATTGTTATTTTCTTCATTTTTGTAGCAGGTTAATTATGGCTGCAGAAAAAAGAGGAGGAAAAGTGAACAAAACCAGAGAAAAGTCCTACGTACCCGTCCATTTCTGGCATTTGGATATCCATGAAGCAAGCATCAAAGCTGTGAGGAGGTTTAAGCAACTCCATGGCAGCTTTACCACTCTCGGCACATTCCACGTTGGCACCAAACTTCTTCAGAGCACCGGCTGCAACTCTCAGGTTGACCCTATTATCGTCAACCACCAATATTTTCTTCCCACAAAGCAAACTTTTAATAGACTTTTTCGAGTCACCAGGGAAGTCCTTCCCTTGTTGCCTCTTTTTGCCGATTCCTAGTACTTGTTGAAGACATGCTGCAACCATGCTTGCCCTCAATGGCTTCATTATTACAGTGTCTGCAAAGCCCGAAGCATTGGCTCTATCAAATTCTCCTATGCTGATATTTGTTGCCAAAAGAATCATTTTTGGTAATTTGAATATGCAACCGTTCGGTTTACGTTCTGGCTGGTGCAGATTGAAATTACAATCCTCTTCGACTACCCAAGAATCTTTCTCTACCAGAATCACATCTGGCTCGAACATGTTCCTTCAAAGCTCAAAATATTGGTTCAGCAGACATCAAACAATCACCCGCAGGGAAAGGAAAATGATTGAGTAAAGGCTGGCAGGTTGTTTCAAAACCTGTTCTTGGAATACATAAAGCTCTGTTTTCTTTCAACAGAATCTGAAATGGTTTTTGAAAACATTTTTTTACAGTTTCCAAAAAGAAGCTGGTTTTCAAGAATCACTAACTGAAAGCACATTTAATATGTTATTTCCTATAATATTCAGCCCCAAAGTAGTACTTCAATATTTCTTAGTCAATATCACACGATCATAAGATATTTTAACAGGTTCTAAAATATCGAAATACAATAGGCAAAAAATAGTCATCCTTGAAAATGCAGTTTTAGCTTCAATTTTTCAAATATGAAAGCTAGGCAGAGAAACTCGGTGACTTACCCTGAAGCAATAGTAGAACCGTTTTTGCCATGAAATGAAGCTGCCATTTTGATGCTACTCACAACCTCAACACAAATGCCGAGTCTATTCAAATGGTATTTCGTCACGGATGCTCTAACCGGCTTCCCATCTACGACAATGGCCTTCAATCCTCTAAAGCCAGAAGGCAGTTCTTCAGAATTGGTCTTTTTCAAATCATTCACTGAATTTTTCTGACATTTCCCAAAAACAGCAGTGAAAGAAAACGTGCTTCCAATCTGAGGTTTACTAATGAAGCTTATACCACCACCCATCAATTCAACTAAGCATTTACTGATGCTTAAGCCAATACCAGTTCCTCCATAGTGTCTCGAAGTTGAGCTGTCTGCTTGCACAAAAGGCATGAAAACTCGACTTTGGGCACATAATGGGATTCCAATCCCTGTATCCTCAACACATATCATTAACGTGACGTGCTCAGAATTGTTATTTTCCTTCATAGCTGTTCTGTTGCTTAATGTATCGGGTTTACACTCTTCTTCAGAAACAAGATGCTTGAATTTTTCCCAACTGTTTTGATCATCTGCTGCCTCGTATCCACTTAAAGTTTTATACTGGCAGCTACCATGGATTAACACGCTTTCATCTGATCTTCCATTGGAGTAAATTTCAGATTTTCCATTTGATGTGGGCCTGGAGTGTTCTACCAGGTGAACTTTAACAAATATATGTCCTTGTTCTGTAAACTGAATAATAGAAAAGAAAATCAATAGGAAGAAATTCTATTAGGTTGATGCATTATTGAAGGTTTTAAAGTTCTAAGTGAAAACCCTGAAGACAATCCAAAGAAAGCGGCAGAATAAAGTACTTACTTTAACGGAGTTACCGACAAGATTTGTGATGATTTGTCTGAATCTTCCAGGATCACCAACGACAAACTCTGGAACTTTATCGGAAACAAATAGAGCCAGCTTCAACATCCAATTGTTTCGAGACCAAAAGATAAAATATTGTCAAATCACAGTTGATGAAGAATATACTAGAATTATTATCTATATTAGAAAAAGTATGACATCAGATCTTAGGAATTTAATTAAAATATTATGTATTTTATCTCTCCTTAGTTCGTCGCTCTCTCTATACAATTTTTCTCTCTCTAATTCTTCTATTTTTCTCTTCCTTTATTCCTTCCAATCCATATAATCTCCCTATTTCTCTTCCCTGAACACAATCCGTGATCCATAAGCTTAAAGAAGGACCCAAAAATTAAAATTAGAGTTAAAAAAAACAGTAAAAGCCTTATACGATAAAGCATCTTAAGACTTACCTCTATACCCTTGTGCCTTGATTTTTCAGAAAATAAGGAGAGGACATCGTCTAGTATTGATCTAAGATCAAAGGGCACAGCTTCCAGCTCTAACTTCCCAGCTTCGATTTTCGCCCGATCAAGCACCTCATTTATTAATGCAATGAGTGCCTTTCCACAGGCTTGGGCCGTTTGAGCATAGTCTCTTTGTGTTGAGCTTAAATCAGTATCAAGAAGTAGAGCAAGCATTCCTGAAAATTTAAACAGAACAACTATAGAAAACTAGCAGAGTATACATCTTTTCTCATCATGAAAAAAAAAAATCAATCGTTAAATAAATGTCCAACTCACCGAGGATGCCATTCATCGGTGTCCTGATTTCATGAGACACGGTTGCAAGAAACTATCATCAAGAACGTGCCATAATTGTTAAAGAAGCTGAAGAACCAAATTAGAGTTCAAAAAAACTTTTGTGAAAGGAAAAAATTACCTGAGATTTTGCAACATCAGCAGCTTCAGCAAGAACTTTCAATTCCTGCATTCCATGAAAATCATCTTCTACTTTAACAATGTGGGTTGCTGCCCCATATAATATATAGCCCACCAATAATCCAATTACAAAGAATAAAAACGCAGTAGTAAGTGCTGTCCATGAAGTAGGTGCCTTTTGATGATATCTGCAAAATATCCAAATCGGGAACACTTCATTGAAAAATATACAGAATCATTCAATTCAAAGATAACTCCAATAATAAAATGAATCTCAATTTAAGAAGTTATATATGGGATAAATAACAATTTAACATAGTACAAAAGCAAGTGATTGCCAGCTCAGATTTATCTCACCCCAAATCAAATTTTTTACATGTAATATAACTGAAGTTAAGGGTTATGCAAGATGTCAATGATAATAAATATATGATCACACAGCTTGGGATAAATGGCCATTAATGATGCATCTTCACCTACCTACATATCATTTGATGCTTCCTAAAGGGATCACCAAAATCAAGCTTGCTCTCATGCAAAAGTGAATCGTCGCCATCTTGATATTGATGACCATACATTATTAAGAGATCAGAAGCATTAGTGATATCATATACATTCACCAAAATTGCTTGATTTCCGGCAAGTTGCCCGAGCAAATTCTCCACCAATGATTCAATGTCAAAGGCTCCGCCAAGGTATCTACAAAGCATCTCCACCAATGTCAGGCCTTTTGCAATTACCATTAATTAATGCCAAAAAAAAAAAAAACAGAAACTTGAGAAGTGAAAAATGAAAACTTCAAGTTTTACTTAGACTAAAACTAACAACTGTGTTGCGAGACTGCATATCCTAAAGATCAAATGAAATAACATCATAACCTTGATTGCATTCTTGTATATGACAAGAGTATAAAAAAGAAGAGACAAAATCATTATGTCGAGCCATCCTCAGAGAGAAAAATATTCTGCACTACTATCAAAGGATGCGGGATAAGTGCATCATATTGAAAAATCCAATAATCATGTGTCATTCGACGACAGACATCTCACTCTGTATTAGCTGGGAGATGACAATTATGTTGAATCTAATTCAGCAGGCTTTCTTGCAACATCAAAAGTCCATCGTTTAACTTGACCATCCAAATTTGATTACAAAAAACACCCAAAAATGTTTGTAGATATGAAAACATTTTATAAGTTGTATTTAAAATGCGGCATTTTCTAAGACCTGTAATGGTAGATTTTATGTTAGGAGGATATACCTAACTGTAAGAATGGTAAAAACAAAATGAAAATAGTACATTACAGTTCTATGACAGTTGACATAAAACTTAACATAAACTCGGCATATTCTTTGTTAATGGGGTAAGACTGCTTGTTAGTAACCTTCAGTGTAAATATCAAATATCCACGAGGCAGCTCCAGATGGTTCAACTTGAAATATTTTTGTTAATACCAGTCTTGGCACATAATTCAAATTTGAAAACCAAATCAAAAGCAGCTACAAATTTTTTATAAAGATTTACAATATAATTACCCAGCAGTTGCTTGTATGCGCTGTTCCACGGTGGGATTGGATGGCAGTTTGGATTTATAAACAGGAAATGTCAACACAACTCCAAGATGATGAGAACCTAGCAACCTGAAGGGGCTGGTCAAAACAGCTTTCCTAGTGGCCCTAGCCCTCAATATGTTTTCACGATCCTCCTACGTTAAGAACTGAAATTATGGCTCATGTTTATGCAAAAATCTTCAAATTTTACACCAAAAACTGTAGCTTATTTACCTCCCCTGACATCATATCAATAGACTTAAGGTAAGACACAGTTTCCTGAGACAAGATGACAGGCGCATACTCATCCCGTGTAGGTGAAGGCTCTCTCTCCATTGTTTTTATGGTCCATCCATGTTGCTTCTCAAAAGTAGCCCTCTCAGAATCAATTACTCTCTCTGCAAACGCCACCCCACTCAGTAATGGTCGCTCAAATGCAGTTCTGGCCGTGTATTCTGCAAAAGTTTCCTGCATTGTTACAAACAAATCAATAGGCAGAACCATGATATGAAATTAAGCATTTATATCCCAGATTTTCTGCAGACCTGATCTATTGCAGACGGGTTCTTGAAATAATGAAAGGTTGAAACGAGAATAGCCAATGCATGGACATGGTTAACGCTAACACTGAATTGATCTTGAAGCATTCTTGCCCTTTGATCACACATGCTGCCTAAAACTTCCTTCCTTCGAACTTTGTTGTCGGCATCCATGCCATTGTATATGAACATACTAATGAACACCACAACCATAATCCAAAGTAACAGAAATTTTGGAAGCCAAGCCCTGTGAGCCTGAATGAATGTGGACCCTTTTTTTGTACCAGTTTGCTCATTCAGTCTCACAACCACAGAGTGGTGGGTCTGCTGCATCTTCACAACATTTAGTAGTACCAGCTCTTTGATTTTCCTTTCACTTTACCTTCTCGTTTCTAAATGTTGTTTCTTCACCCACTACATAGCTAAATATAGAAACCCTCCAACAAACAGAAAAACAAGTAAAAGCTACTTTTCAACAGACCTACTAATAGTTTTGCAGATTTTTTCAGATGTAGAAAGAAAAGAGCATCCTCAAAGTCAAGTAGACAATCATTAAAAACAGTTTTTTGAGAGATTCAAACCCCAAAACCTAAGTAGAAGAAAAATAGGAATGCAAATGAAATTTCCTTTTCCATTGAGCATATTCTGGTAGAACTCTGGCCTATCATCAAATTGCAGAGAAGTAGGAGGAGAAGAAACAAGAAAGAAACACCCCTAGTTGAGAAACAATAATACCCGCTTCTAAAAAATTAGCATAGCTCTCAATCAATAAGAAAAAAAACAGGGCACGAATTCCCAACCAAACAAAGAACAAATCCAACCTCTATCTCTCTCTCTCTCTTATCCATCAAAATCATGTCCTCTCAAAATCGAGCTGGCCAGTCTTTTAATGAAAAAAGGGAAATGGGGAGATGTAAAATAGGAAAAAGGAGACTCTAATCATGGCCTCTCAAAGCGTGAAGTTTAGGACAAAGTAGAGCACGTTCACTGTTCTTCTTCCTTAAAATAATCAAACTCGCAGCTTTAAACCCTTCCCCCGAAGACAGAAAAAAGAAAGAAAAAACACAGCGAAGCATACAACCAGCAGTGCACTTACAGATTAAACAAAGACAGAAGTGAGAGAAATCAAAATGCTCCTACCTGAGGAAGAAGGAGCAGTACAAGAAAATTAAAATTTAAAAAAAAAAAAAAAAACTAAGAAATGGGGGAGTAGGGGTTGGTTGGTCTCTCGATCTATGGTGGGTAATAAAGCGTTTCTCAACAGTTTAATAGTTTTTGATTAAATGCTAAATATCCCTGTTTTTTTATAACAATCGGAACAGACATCGAATTTTTAGGATTTTCCAAGATACGCTTTTGTCTGCCTTCTTCACTTTTTTACTCTCTCTCTCTCTCTCTCTCTCTCTCTCTCCACTTTCTCTCTCTTCCTCGATCATTTTCAGAGCTAAAAATTGAAGCTTTTATGTTGTAGGCCTGCATCTATTCTGGAAGGCCTTGATGAAGAAGAAATAGTTCACCATGTTCTTAATTTTGACAATTTATTTATTATTTTCAAATAATTATTATTGTTTATTTATTTTAATGATAGTTAAATGCTTAATAAAATATATTTTTCACTTCGAACTTTAAAAGCTTAGTAAATTGAAATCTTAATCTTTATTTTTCGGTATTACATATATTAAACTCTAATCTGTAGGCAAAAATGGGTCCTATTACGTAAAAATTTCTTAAATTTAACACGTAAAAAGAGTATGGTGGATCCTGTTAAACATGATTTTTAGGTTTTCTTTTTGTGAGGATTTGTTTCATGGACCACTTCAAATTTTTTAAAAAAAAAAAAAAAAAAAAAAATCATTCCAGGATTCTGCTAGCAAGTAATAATTCTTTGAAAATGACTAAATTTGATTGATTCATTTGAGAATTTGATCTGTGACCAGTAAATATTTAGAAAAATACATATAGCTTTTCCTTATTTATATGTTTTTATTTTTTAAAAATTATATATACACGAGCGCACACTTTAATATATAATTTCTTTCGTCTCGTCTTTTTCTTTTTTTCAAAAATAAAACAAATTTTTAATCCTTATTTTTCTTAGATTATTGTAACTTTTTTTACCTTCTTCAAAATTAACGTAAGACTATCCAACTGATATTAAATGTCTAAGATTTACTAATTTTGTTGCCGAGTCTTTAGTCTTTCTAATATAATATTGTCTGTCGTAATACTAAACTAACATGATTTTATTTTTAGGATTAACTTAATATGCGTTGTACTAACTAAAAATGAGAACTCTACTTATAAATTATTTATTTTCTACTTTTCGAAGCAATATATGATTATGTATCCCCACTAGTATGATTTGAGCTATTACAATTAACAAATCTTGAATCATCATTGTCATCAAAGAGCGGGTGAGTTGTCACAATCTCTCTCGTTATGAGCTGTTGTTTTTGTATGTTACACTTTTAGTTAGGTTTTGCCTATGATATTATTTATAGAATTTTCAATCATTCTAATATAATATTATTCATTTTAGGTCGAAACCAATACGTTTTTGTTATTGGGATTAACTCATAGTGTGTTACACTATGTAGGAAAGAAAAATCTATTTATAAATCATTCATTATTTATTTTTTCAAACGACGTAAAATTATACATGTCATTAGTATGACGTGTGACTTTACAATCAACATGATATTATATCTTCGTTGATTCATAGAGTAAACTATCACATTTGTTATGCCACTTAAATCATGCGAGGGTATTGAGATGAAATATAAAATTTTGATTATTGTTGGTCTTTTTAAAAATTTTTTTTTTTCTTTCTTATATGAAAAATTTCCATGCTCTCACTGGTGAACGAGACGCATTTGATAAAATCGCTAAATATAATTTTAGAAAATTAAAAGTGAATAAAAGCAATTTTCAAAAATTATTCATTCATACTTTTAAACTTACAAATTGAAAATATATATGGTTGGCTCTTTAAATTTTTAAACTTAACTAACGCATGAGCTTTTTAAAAATTGACCGACGTAATCAATTAGAAAACTATTTAAAAAAAATAGAAAATCTTAACGAGACAAAATAACTAAATTGAAACGACCTCCAAACTATACGAACTAAAATTATATTTTATCTAAAAAACTTTATCGAGTTTTAAGACTTGTAACTACTAAAACTTTTGTTATAAAATGAAAATGACTCGAGAAAATTGGATGACGTTGGAATTAGGTTAATTTGGAGAAGTAATGTTAATTAAATTGTATTCCAATGGAGCCATGAACTAATGTAGTAAGAATGTATCATTATTTAAGTCAATAAATAAATAAATCAAAATAAAAGATTATTTAAATTTACATGATAAATGCCACGTTGCCTAGAGAGAGAAAGAGAGGACTGAAATCGCATTCACAAATCTGGGTGATAATGACATGGTGACAATGCCCAGATCTCATTCCTTTGCGAATTTACCACATGGCCCCCATTCTTCCTTTTTAATTTCCATTATGCCATTCACTTCAAATTCTATCCACCTCATTAATTTTATGGGTTATTATTTACTGGTGCATGATTCACTACAAATTAAATCTTGAATTTAAGAATTTGTTTAATTTAAATATTATATTTTCTTTAATTTGAAATTTATTTAACTTAAAAACTAAAGGTTTGTTTTGAATAAATAGACATTGAACTTTGCATCTTTAACAAATTAAAATTTGTTATTAAAATTAAATAATGTTCGATTTTGATTCGATAGGAATCAAATCGAACCGATATTATAATATTTATGTTTTTTTAATTTAATATTAAAAGTTATAAAAAAAAAAATGGAACTAACCAACCACTCGAAATCGAGCCTAGAAAAATCGCAAAAAAAATCGAATCTAAACCAAGTATAAACAAACAAATTCTGAAACTAAAACTGTACCAAAGACAAACTCAGCCAACCCAAAAAATGGTTCAAGATTCATTTTCTTCAACGTTGAAAGTTCATTTTATTTTAAAAAAAAATTAAATATTTAAGTCGAACGAATAATAAAATTTCAAATTCATTTTGTTCCAAAAATATTCGAAATTTCGGTCAAAGAGACCACCTAAATTAAAGATTAAATTAGTACTTTATCCTAATATAAAAATTAAAATGTTTATATAACATCACTCTTTTTTTTTTGTTAATTAATCTTCTCGAAACATGACTTTTTGTCGTTCGAAAACATATTTTTTGTCAATAATTTTCTTTCTTTTTTTTTTTTTTTTTAGCTTGGGCAAAATTATCATGCAAAATAAGCTTGTATTTCACTAACATGTATAAAATTATTTTGAAAAACTCACCATTTTTTTCATCTTTAAAATGAACGTAGAAAAACAAACAAAGTTTATTTTAATAAAATATAATAACTTTATAAAAGTTTAGATTAATAATGAAGGGAAGTTAGTGTATTCTGATTATATTCCTCACTTTTTTAATCAACCCTATCTCTTCTTAGTCAATTTTCCTAAACAAATAATTTAAGATACGATCTTCCTTTATTATACTTTATTTTTAATTGTTAAATATAATAAGTGATCAACTTTTTGTCACTCAAATATATTCATTCATCTAAATAAATTACAAATATTTTATTTATTAGCACAATTATTTTAATTATTTTATTATCGAGTGAATAACGAGTTAACGAAAATGTTTGTTAACCGAGCTGTATGGCTTGAGGGTTGGCCCAAGGGCCTAAAAGAACATACCCATATAAATTAATGATGAGATAGTTCATTAATTTTGTGTTTGGAGTTATGTTCGGCTCGTTAGAATAAACGGGTGGAGCCTAGTTGAATTATTTAGTTCGGGTTTGGTTTTCTAAAACGTATGGTTCGGTCTATTTTAATGTGGAAATTTGACTAAGTTTAGACCATGGCAATTGAGAAGAGAACTAAGGTGAATGGTTGAGGTTATTTTATATGTAATAATCAAAGACAAAGATAGCTCAATTGAAAGTGACCAATACAACTTTTACAATGTTTTGTATGTTCATTACACAGCCCATGTTCTCATGTCTCATTTGTTGCCGACCGCAATATCTTTTAGCGAATAAAACCTCACGTGCAACTTGTTTAACTACTTATTTTTAATTGGATTTTCATAAGCTAAAATGCCAAAAAAACTATTTATTTTTGTTTTAGTTTACAAAAAGAAAACATGTTTGCGAAATAAACCACTCGAACTAGTTTATAAAAAAGATTATGCGGTATGGCTATTTAGTCGAGCTAAAAAATTAGAAATAAATTTAGAAAAAATCTAATAACCTAATACACCTATCTTTTCTTCGGTTATTTACGAGAAAATAGATCAAAATAATGGATATTTAACCACGATACACAAGTTCAAATTCGACCTAGTTCTCTCAAATATAACAAAACAATTTGAGTAAAATAATTATTTATTTGTTATCCTGTTATTTTTTTTTATTTTTTATTTGTGAAAAAACAATTAGAAATTCTATTTTGTAATTATCTTAATGTCTTTAGACATGGAAATGGAAAAGAAGCATGATTTTGATTTACCAGTGATCTGTACGTGAACTAACACCTTATAATTGACACATTTGAACATTGACATACAAAAAAGCACCTGCAACTTTTTATTTATCTTCTTGGTAACTACAATATAAACACACAACTTTTCTATCAATGAAAAGGTTTAGGCATAAAGTTTATTCAATGAATCAAAAAACTTGTTTGGGACAATTATATTGAACAAATCGTAAAAAAAAAAAAAAGAGTAAATATGATGTCATTCAGCGTCCAACAAATTGGCTTTTTTGCCGTTTTTGTTAGAATCTGCTGCTGCGCTTTAAATAATAACTGAAAAAAAAAATATATTAATCAATTAATCCGGTAACTATTATTTATTGTCACAATCGATATGGTATAGTTTTCAATAAGTAAATTCTTACCTACAAGAAAAATAAGTACATAAAAAAGGTATATAAAATCCATTCCATTATAAAATTGAGCTAATAAACTTTATATTTAATAATAATAGATAAAAGAGAAAAATAGAACACCTCCAAAAACGAATCTACAGGCCTTAAACCTGATTATAAAATTCCATAGTAAATATTAATGAATTTCAAATTCTAAAGGACATTCCCCTGCGTATGCGTATTATTGATTGTTGAATAGCACGATTGTTTCGATGACAACTGTAATTACTTGAATAAATTATTCTAATTTCTTGTGATGGTTATTATGTCTAATGAATATGTTAGTTTAAGATACATTACATTATGTTGATTGAATATATGTTTAAATGGATTATATTTTAAAATTATATAAATTATGTTCAGTTTCATAATATCTTTAAAAATGAGTATCAAAATGCACCAAGATGTTTATTAAATTTTATGCAGCAAATGATAACGTTATAATATAAGACTTAATTTAGAAATATCAAAGTCTAAACATAGTGCAAGGACCTTGGATGAAATGCAGATGCTCAGTCTCGAGCTCTAGACAAAATGGAAAAAACTTGCGGACACCAAGTCTTGAAAGTTGTTTTGGTCGTTAACACGCGCAGCAGATGCTCAAACCTGATAAGTAGACGCCCAAAATGAATGCAAACAGGAACTTGTGGAAGTCTAATTTCAAGACAATGTTTATCGAAGTTCAATGCATACTCCTAGAGACATAGGCACATGCCTATAGTAGAATCTCAAAAGAGCTTCGTGGGAGTCTGTTTCAAAGATAATAATTTAAATTGAAGCATTATGCGAATGACCAGTCAGCACGAGTGGATGCCTCGAGCACTAGCCTTGAACCTTAGTCGTGGAAGCCCATTGCTTATTTGATGTGTCTAAAGATTATTTAACAGCTAGTTTACAAATGCTCAGATGAATAGTGGAGGGCGACCACTCAAGAATTTTGAGAAGCTCTATAAATAGAAGAACATTTCTCCGCATAAAGTAGGACACACATTCACACTGAAGTGCTGCCCATTCACTTCCTCATATCCAAGCCTTCAGTATTGAGGCAAATTTAAGCTCTCATATTTATAAACTTGAGATTATTTATTTTCAAGAGAGTTTGATTTTCTTTGTACTTAAACTTTTTCACTTCTTGTATTCATTGTGAAAACTAGAAAAAGAGTGATCTCTTGAAGAATCGTTTAAGGTTTGATTGACATTTACAACCTCAATCAAGGAAAAGGATAACCCCATAAAGAGTCATTGTAAAATTTGATTGACATCAGAAATTTCAATCATTAGTGACCGAATAGAAACGCTGAATCGAACGACCCGATTCTCAGATAAGACTAAATCCATTAACACTATACTCAGTTCATAGTAAAAAACTTTAAAAAAAATTTAAAGTCATAACTCATACGAGATGGACCGAGGTATATTGTCCCACATCGACAGAGGAAAAACAGAAGGTCATGTATAAATATGATAGAGATTCCTTCAATAATTAAGTTAGCTTTTGCAGTGAATTCTATTTCTCACTTTCTATCATGGTATTAGAACTAAAATTTGTACGATGTGAGGACCTATTAAATACGCTAAAAGTGAAAGAAAGAAAACTTATCACGTTAGACGTGTGGGCGGGTGTTGTCCCACATTGACAGAGGAAAAACAAAAAGTCATGTATAAATATGACAAAAATTCCCTCAATCCTGGAACTAACTTTTGGAGTGAGTTTTACCCTCTCACTTTCTATCAAAGTACACATAGTGTAACAAAGTTAGAAGATAGTGCATTACAATATAAGAAAGAAATATTGTGCAAGAAGGAAAAAACATCAAACACCAGTTAATCGAGTCTACAAAGTCGAATCATTAAAGAGTGCTTACCAAGAAAAGAAATAAAAGCACTCAAGGGACAAACACAAAAAAAAAAAAATTAGAAGAATCTTCATTATGAGCTCTACTCTTAACCATCTCAATTCTTATCTAAGAAAAAAAGAAATCTTTGAGGTAAGTGATTAACTTATTAGAAAATCGCTATACTCTGATGCATGTAAAAATGAGTTTTATTATTTCATCTTAAAACCAAGAGTCAATGAAGAATTTCCTTTCCTATTTTTTTAAAAATAAGCTCCACGAGTCATTGATGGGGCATATATCAAAAATCTTGTTACATAGACTAAGTAGCTATAAATAAAATAAGCTCCCACCGATTTCTATAGAAAACAACCACATTGAAAATAAGGTCACTTACGGACTTTACATGTCAATTGTCCACAAGTTGTGTAAAAAAAATGACGGCTATCTATAAATGCAGTCTGTCACATAAGAGAGAGAGAGAAGGATTGTTCAAAACTAGTCAATTGCACATATTGAACGTAATAATAAAACTTTTTGGCTAAGTTTAGGATTTGAACTCAATGACACGTCCTCACTATCTCAACCCAACGTTACACATACAAAAAAGACACTTTCACGCAACAGAAAGTATACCAAGACAACCTCAATTTGTTTTTGACCTAACATTAACCAAAACAACTAGAAATCTGTCTGACATATGCATATAAATCAAAGAAATGAAATCCATACACGTGTAAAGTAAACATTGAAAACTAGCAAATATGTAGTATAAAAAATGACATGTTGTTAGAGAGGACATGTCGAGGTTTACATGTGATAGCTCACGAAATACGGATTTTGAAAACCATGATGCGTATATAGAGCAATATAGAAACTCTTACTTAGATGACATTTTCTTTTCTCACCAACTGGAGCAACACTCTCTAGGATAAGTTCCTAGTTCGTGAAATTGTGAGAATCCATGACAAAACCAATCATAGAAATCTTCCTCTTAAAACACTAGGGAAAAAGTGGATATGTGCTGGATCATAAATATAAACCCAATTTTAAAGGAAATGACAAATGGCCATGGATAACAAAATTTATCTTAGAAGTTAACGAGTTTCCCAACACCACGGTGGACAACCTGATTGCTACCACGAGCGACCTGATTGTTGTCATGGGCGACCGAGTGTTATTGCAGAGGCCTACAGTGGAATATGAAATCCACCTGTGGATGCCTGTCTTAGAAACTCAGAATGCAGCCGGATACGCCCGACTTGGAAGCCCAAGCCTTGTCACGGAAGCCCAGACCCGCAACCCCATACTCCCGTGACTGGAACAATGGACGACTAGATCCGACGTACTTGCAACGGGTTTTGCAAAAAACTCGACTTTTTCTAGTAACTTTTAACAACAATTGGTCTAAAACTCTATCTAGGCCACAGATCGGTCGAAATAACTTAAAAACTCAAAGATTTGAGTTTTCAAGTTCGAAATTCGAATTCGGGACTTAGATTCGGACTTATCATTGAAGGTCGTTTATAAGGCTCAAAGATTTCCACATTGGTTGCACAACCTGAAAAGCAAAATGTCACAAATCTACCCATATATCTACCACACTCTCAAGTTCTCGCCGGCGAAGAAGAGTGAAAGGAGGCTCCTCTATTTAAAAAAAAAAAAAATTATTTTGGTTATTTTTTATTTAATATTGTGATATAAAATAAAATAAAACAACTATGTTTTTCAATTTAAATGTTAACAAATCTGAAAAAATCGGATGTGATTTGCACGTGACTGTTTCCTTCACGGGCTTGATCATTCTCAGTGCACTTGACTAGAAGAACAACTCTCTCACTTTCCTCTTGGTTTCTTCCAAGCGCTCAACCAGGGCAATAATCAAATTGCTGGCGACGGCCGAAGACGTTGAAAACCCATTACCCTTCATTGGGAAGCGATGAATCCTTGAGCTTGCTTCCAAAGGGGGGGAAAAAAGAGCGGACTGGAAGGAAGTGTTAAAGAGGAGAAGGAAAATGGGTAGAATTGGGTTTCAAATGGGGGTTTAGAAGAAAGGAAGGGGAAGACAAAGCCGCAGTAGTCACCAGTCTTTGAAGAAGAGTAATCGAAAATCACGAAGAATCAATGAGCTTTTAAGAACAACAACAACGCAGAAAATGAAAATCACGAAAGCCCAACTTGAAATTCCAAAAGAAAAATGATACAAACGAGTGAAAAAAGCAACAAAATCAAAAGAATAATTGAACTTAGACGAAGAACCATGGAAAAAAGCCGAAGATCTTTGAAAAAGGTCGAGACTTTCTATCCTTGGGCAACATCTTTTCTGTTGCTAGTTCTAGGTAGATCTCTGAGTCTCGGAGCAAACTAAGAATTAATGGAGGTCTGAGAAGAGAATTACTTCTTGACAGTGCACAAGTTGTTCTCATCGAAAACAGAGTTTTTCTTCAGAAACGTCCCCGCGGCGGTCATAGCAAGGGGTGAAACAAACCTTTGAGCTCTAATTATGCACTCTGAGAGTAGTAAATTGAATTGAACATCACTTAGTTAGAATCTTTTATTTGATCGTTACCCTATTAAATAAATTCTTTCAATCCGGATTAGATGGAAATTCAAATGTTATCAAAAACTCTATTTGACCGAATTCACGCAACCTCTTCTTACCGTGCACATGTTAGTGTTTTATGATTTCATAGGAGCTACTTGACCAAAAATAGTCAAAAGCAATTTGAGTTTTGTCAAGTTTTTTTGTTTTGTTTGTTGGGGCTTTTGCCTTCCTTTGTGTCAAAATAAAAATCTCAAACTTTGTTCTTCCTTAGTTTTGGCTTCTCTATAATGCCGGCTTTAGGCTGAAAACCATAAGACCCAATTATATTATTATCTTAACGTCAGCTCGATGCATCTCCTAATTTTTTCACAAAAAAATTTACGATGAACAAAACATAAAGTTGTAAATTTTAGATTCGAAATAGAATATTTCACAGATAAAATACATGATTTAATAACTCAATAGAAATTTGATTCTTACGTGCATATTTATTGTGAAATTTTAAAACATTAACTCAATGTATTAAATCCCAAACTAAACATAATCATGAATAATAATTCAATATTAGTGTAGAACGTCAACAAATTAAAATCTCATTGATTGTAATAAAAAATCGAAATCAAATTACTTTCAATTTTATACATAAAAATTGAAATTTTTTAACCTCAAAATCCAAATCTCATGAACAAACACATAAAAGATATATGAAAATTAATTATTCAAGTAGAAATTCCAATTATCCAATTTTTGAATTGATCAAAAAGCACATATTTTTAATCTAAATGAAATCCTAAATCAATTTTAATTTTATGCTCAGGTATCTCTAGCCAAAAAGATAGAAATCTTTAACCCTACAAATTCAAAACTTTCATATCACAATCCAAAGTCCTAAAAGACTAGAAATCTAAATTTTCATAGATCCAAAAAATTAAAATCTTATCCTTATTGCTAACAAGCAAGTGTGAAGATGCTTTTATACTACTAGTTGGACTTACTTCTGTAAACTTAGTACCATAAACCCAAATAATTGTTAGTTTTCAAATATATCTGAATTCGTGAAATCACTTTATTGTTAGTTTTCATAAATCATTGTTGACTTCAAGATCAGTGACTTTTATCTTCCATCTTTTAACAGATGGGGGACAGAGAAAGACAAGTAGCCACTTGGCCTAGGTAGGCTAAGTTAAGTTCAGCCGATAATCAAGCTTTGTTGGGGGTAGTCAACCCTTGCATTTTGCACTGCATATTAATTTTAATTAAAGAAAATTTTGTTGTCAAGGCACTCTGACCGTTTGTCGTGGTTTCTTGGTTGAGTTTTTAGTATCGATTTAGAATCAATCTGTTATCATTTTAGTATGCTAATATGGCATTTGATGTCAGATTTGTTATAGATTCTGACAATGTTCATGTTTTTGACGTTTTGGGATCTAATGCCTTGTTTTTTATATTTGTTCCAGATAGTGTATGTCGGCTAGTCAGTAGGGTTGTGGTCGTCATTGAGATAGAAGTTTCTATCTCATACTGCATTTGTATTGCATTCTTTTCAAAATCTTCTTTTAGTGGATTAAAACCTATAAAAACCATGACGATGTTTGGTCGCCAATACATTAGTTTTTACGTATATTTTACACGCTTAAATTATAAGTGTATGTTAGTTCATTTATAATTTGTTGTACGTGTATGTCTGATGGGTTGATTTTTTGCTTGAGTTGATTTAGCCTTTTCTGATATCAGTTTTTGGTTGTTTTGAGTTGAACATGGTTGAGTAACCAAAGCAACTAAAGTTAGATTCTATAAATCTTCTTCTGCATGAAGATTGTTTCTTTGCACGTTATGAAAATAGGTTGGCACTGATGATGCTCTTCTTGGATTTTGAATCTCTAAACATGACTATGGTGTATTGTTTGATATGATTTTACGGGTGATGTCGTTGTTTGGTTTTCATATTGTCGACCACTCTTTTTGATAAATGGGTGGTGTCATAGTTGGGCTTGCTCACTAGCAACCCAAGTGATGTTATTAAATCTTCAAATCACCGTCACTTTCCACATTTTTTTCCTAACTCACGAGGTGTTATTTGGTTTTTAAATCATTGCTTTCTCTAATGGTATGTAAATGAGGCCATTGAATGACCATTTTTTTCACTAGAATTGTTTTATAATTAAAACGGTGGAAGTTTTCTTTATTTATATCTATTTATGTATGTAGCAATATTTTTTAAATTGCCCTACATTGGCTTTTTGAGCAAGTTTTAAAATAATATAAATGATTTGATGATTTATAAATCCTTGGCTCATGGAGCTTGTATTGAAATGGAAAGAAAAATATTTTTAAATATAACCCATCCACTACATTTTATGCCTGTTTCATTTCCTACACGATACTTCATCAGATTATCTGAGTTTTACATTGTCCTATTTTTATATGATCGCTATGTGGACTTCGACCAATTTCTAATTGGTCATGGCTCAATTTTTTTTAAATCTTCCGTTGTAAACCTAGTCTTAGGCTACGCTGTCAGGTCCTCTCCGAGGATTAGATCATTCGACTCAGCATTTCTATTTAGGCCCGTGATGTGTCTCAGAGGGCCATCACTTGATCACAAATTAAGGCTCAAGTTTTATCTAACAAGCTTTATTCTTTTGTAACTTTGAAATTATTTTTGAAGACTTAGAATGAGAGCCTAGCACAAGAGACATGGAGCAACCCTGCATGTGCTCAATTGGGAATCAAGGTTGGAAGATCAAGAAAAGAGAATTTGTCTTCCATAAAATCATAATGTAACCAAGCACTTTACTTTTTATTGGTAAACATTGACCTTCATGTAATTTTTATTATTGCATGCATTCATTAGGCATTAGGATTAGATGTATGTTAAATTAGATGGTGATTTGGATCGGTTGAACACAAATTGAAGAAGCTTGCAAGCATGCATGCATGAGGAATCACCCGTGTGCCCAAAAGAAGTCTCGGCCAAATGCAAGCCAAAAGGAGAGGAGACCATTACTCTTTTTGGCCAAAGCCTTTTTTGCATTTTGGTGGTACTTTGTTGGAATTGCCAGACTAAATATTACATGGATGGATGACTTGATATCATTTTGCTTTGATATTTTAAGGTGTTACTCTTAACTCATAAAATAAGCTTCACCTAAAATTTTAAGTGATTTGAAGTTCATTTTCCTTAAGAACTTTCTACCTATTTTTAGGGTTTCTTGGCTTGGCCGATCCCCTAATGTACTAATCTATTTTGTGAGTTGGAATGCGGATTTTGCAGACCATAAGCATGTCAGCGTGCCTGCGGGTTATGACAGTGTGAGCTATGACTTTGCGAAGTGCGAACGTAATGGAACAATGACAACAAGTTAGGGCTTCGAAAAGGCGACGACGACTCTGAGTTAAAGGTGGGTTGCGGAGGGAGGGAGAGAGAGAGAGAGAGAGAGAGAGAGAGAGAGAGAGAGAGAGGTTGTTTTGCATATTGAAGTAGAAAGAGGAGAAAAAAACTAGGTTGGGCTAACGGGTTGGCATCGCGTAGATTTAGGATATGCTAGATAAAATTATAGATTTGGGCTGGGTTTAGCTGGTTTTTATTGGGTTGACTACAATTCAATTTTCTTACGATTTTGATGAAATTTAGACCTCTGAAACTGTGAACCAAATCGTGGCCCACATTGTTGAGAGTCCCTGAACCATGATTAGTTTCTCACTCTTGCAGAACTGGCCAAGACCAGACCAAACTGTACGGGTCGGTTTCGAACCTCGAGTTCGAGCCAATGCTTCACACTTGTAATTTCACGGAGCGGATTCTGTTATAAGCTAGGATATCAATACTTTTAGTTTTTAAATATTGGATCAAATTTTTTCTTGAAGTCGTATTTTGGTGCAATGGGTTTGATGAAATTTTATATTTTATCATTGGATCAAATACGAGGTTTTTATTATGGTGAGTGAAGATACAAAATGTGCTCGCACAAACGTTTACATTTTGAGTGAAGAAGAGAAAATTTTTAATGATTGAAAAACCTATTTTTGATTCTTCTATATTTGTAATATTAGATTTTGCCAGATGTTTTGAAAGAGAAAATCTATGTTGCATTATAGTTGAAATTTGAGCAGTTGTGTAGGACGAAACTCCAACTATCAAGTTGCATTTGAAGCAATGTCTTTATTTTCATCAGTTGATGAAAGGTTCTTGCAAAATATCGACCGGATTCAAGGAGTTAGTTTCATATTTGAAAACTATAGGATGCAAGTACGATGAAGGGAGTTTGAGATTAAGTCTATTGTGCTAATTGCCAACTTCATATGATGTTTTTAGAGAGACTATTTTGTTTAGTCGAGATACTTTAACTCTAGAAGAAGTTTGCTATGTTATGTTATCAAAAAAAAAAAGATAAAGCATATTGTTATTGGATCTGAATCTCAAGACGAGAGACTTATCGTTCGGGGTAGAACTCAAGAGCCAAACAATAGTGATAATGATATCGTTCAGGGTTTGAAAGGGAGGATCAAAGCCAAGAAACAATGATAGAACTTGCTACTTTTGTCAGAAGAATAGACATATTAAATTTAAGTGTCGCAAATTGCATAGTGAAATTAATATAGTTGTTGAGAAGAAAATAATGGAAGAAGTCTAATGAAGTTGTTGTCGTAGAAGAAAAACACCATGGGGACGAAGATATTCTAGTTGTGTCTGAAGGAAACTCAAAGCTAAGGAATGATTGAATTTTGGATTTAGCTTGTTCGTTCATATGTGTTTCAATCGAAATTGATTTTCGACATATGAGATTGTTTCGGAAGATGTTGTATTACTGAATAATAACACACATTGCAAGATAGTTGATATTGGTGTAGTCAAAATCAAAATGTTTGATGGAGTTATTAGGACACCAGGTAATGCGCAACACATTCCTGGCTTGAAGAAAAATCTAATCTCATTGAGTGCTTTAGATTCCAAAAGAATACAAGTACAGTATTGTAGATGGAGTTGTGAAGATTAGTAGGAATGTTCTCAATTAGTTGAAGGGAGACAAAAGATCTCCAAATATGTGTTGCAGGTTCTGCATTTACAGGTAATAAGTCTATTACATTTTTCATTTCACCTTGTACAGGGTTGTTTGAGAACACCTTGAAGAAGTCATGCCCTTAATTGAAGTTCAACTTTGGATTTGGATCTACGTTAGAGCATATATATCAGCCTATTACAGATATGCACGGTATTTAGTTTTGCGTCTTAGTGATGTCGCAAAAGGCAGAACGAAGAGCAAGGTTAAAGCTTTGTGATGATATTGTGAAACTATTTTAGTAGGTTATGTGTGTAATGTGTTCGAGAGTATCAATTCTAGTGGTGAGTTCTCGCCATATTCAGATACAATTTATTGCGACGATTCTGATAGGTTGGTGATACCACAGTATAGATAAGATTTCTTCTTAAGTGTGTATCTCAAGTTTAATCCGTGTTTAAACTTGGTTTGTATAAGTTGTTAAGTCAGCCTGGTACAAGGTTTTATAAAATATTTTGTTAGAGAATTTTAAAAATTGTTACTTGCAACGAAATTTCTTTGTAAATGACGACTGTCAAAGTTGACTGTTCAAGATTTATTTTTAATTGACTGATAAACCTAAATTTTGAATATTTAACACGAAATTTGTATCAACGTAGATATTATTAAAATTTAGTGTGTATCGAATTCTAGTTAATCAAGCCTAATTTATATCCATGAGTAAAATATTTTTCATTAATTTATATATTATTTGTTGAATAGTAAATCTTACTTGTATTTTGATTTGACGCAAAGAATTGTTTGTTCATCCAAGGTTGAGTCGGACGTGTTTTTCCATAAATCTAAGTCTCATTTCCGATTTTCATTAAAGATAATTTCCTGTAATTTTTTTTTCTCTTACTTTTAATGCAAATATTCCCGCAATCTGTCAAATTATGCGAACTGTTTTCCGATTTAGTTGCCACTAAAAAAATAACAACTGATTGTGCTCAAGATAGAGCAAAATGGTGGTCATGTCCGCAATCCATGTTTTGTGGTCATGTCTGCAAATGAAATCTGTCTTTTCTTTTTCTTTTTTCTTATAGTAAGACTACTCTGACTTTACACTCTTGTCTTCTTCTTCCTATTCTCTGCTACCTTTTCATTTCACTACATTGTATGTCTGCCTTTCTTAATCCATAGTTTCTCCATGATTGAAGATAAAATAGTTGGAAAACCGTCCTCTGCAAAGTTTCTAGCTCTTGCTCTTCTTCCCACTACTCCAACCTCAAGAAACCAGGTAAAGATTTCTTACGAACTTTCTTAAGATTTAAAGTGCTCCTAAACTTTTTGATTTTTTCTTCTTTATTATTAGTGGGGAATTTATTTCATCTCCTTATTCGATTGACTTTGATGATGGGTTGTTTTACTTACTATTATTCATATCTCCTTTTTTTTGGTATGTTGATACTGATTTTACATTTGGATCTTTCCTGGGTTTTCCTCCTTTTTCTTTTCTTTAGATTCTTAAAAAGTGAGAGTTTCAGTCCTAATCTAATCCCACGGATCATCCCGTGCCTGACTATGAGCTTGATTTTCTTAGTAAGGGTTCCGAGAAGAATGCTTTGAGTCCCCCTGTCTGTCTACTGAAAATGGCTTAGGGAGCCTAGTGGTTTTGGAATTGGGCCCCTGCTTCGCGCGCTCAAGAGACAAGACGGCTATGGTTTGACTTAAGAAGCTACTAGGTTGAGTAGAAAAACTTCTTAGATACCATAGAGTGAATGGGATCTAAGAAGTTCTTGATCCCGATTTAATACCCAGTTGGTGGTTCAAATGGTTTGCCCTTAAGATGCTTGTTGAAAGTTTTATTAGAGAAAAATACATCTAGTGGAAATAGTGCATCTAAACCCTAGAATTTTTAGTTTTGGAGCATGCTAGTGGCGTTTCTCATAAGCTTCGCTAAAAATCTTAGTAAAAGTGGTCCAAATTAAGTTGTTATCACTATCTACACCTCCATTCCTAGACTAAAAGTGAGAAAGAATTACAAGATTTAGTTGCTTTTTTGAGTCCATGGTTGAGTGTTTTTCTTTATCTCTCATTTGTGATAAAGATGCAAAGGTAGGTTATCTTTTAGATCTAAGAAGGGGAGAGATCAGGTGAGAAGATCTCCTTCACCAGAGCTTCAAATGATTGAGAGATTGAGGAATTGACAGACTTGGATACTGAAACCGCCACCTAATTCTTCTTTTTTTTTAAGCCGACAATTTGTAGCGAAAAAGGAGGTAGTTTGGCTTTGCTAATCGTTGTATTATGTGCAAAGATGTAAGAAGAGGATGACCGCCAACGCCTGTTGCATTGGCCTATTATGCATTTTTCATTGGCTGGATGAGAAATGGGGCAAGTCTACTAGTGCCTTTAAGGAAAGGAGGAGTTTTGTATAATTGTGCTTCATTGCTTGTTCTAATCCATTTAGAAAATTTGCAAAATGGGACGTTTTTATATTTGTGGTAAAATTATGTTAAGAGTTTAATGTTACATTAAGATAAACATACATATTATAGTATTTGTGAGCACCTGCGCCTGCTAAAATCTCTTCTTGCCGATCTTCCTCAAGGCTTATCAACAGAGTATAGCCTCACAATAATTTGGTCGACCATATAAGGATTCAGGCTTGGTAAATAATTTGATGAGTCGGTAGTAATAAATTTGGTGATTTGTTTTCTAGAATCGGGAGATTCTTACATCAATGGTCTGTACACTCCGATTAAGTATCTCGGTTCAGAAAGACATTAAATAAAGAGAGCATGCATATTGCTTTATTCTGCATAAGCACCATTTAAGTTTAGACAAACAATCGTTGTTTCGCAACCGGCCTCATTTTTCAAACTTTCATTTTCTTACTCTGTAGAATCCTTAGTTGACTTGAAGTAGTTAGAGGGATATTTAAATTTACAGTTATAAGGTCTTGTGATATGAAGATCTCCCATGGTAGACCAGTACAAGGAAAAAAAATTAAGAGGAGTCTATAATAATTAAATTTACAGAAGAAAAATTGCTCATTATCTGATAAAGACGAGTAACAACACCATTTGCACTTGTGAATACTCTATTTGTTTTGTTGGAATGCACATCAAGTGACCAGTCACCTACTTGAAGTTGTAGTTGAATTCTTTTTGTAGCTGCATGTCTAGTTAGTGTAAATCATTTTCCATTGCTGCGAAGAAACTCAGTCAAAGAAAAACTCGGATAGTTGACATTCATTCGTTTATCGGATAATCTCGATAAACGATTAAATCTAAATTCCTTCTTGATCATGTATTTGTAGCGGAAACTGCTCATAAAGCCCTCTTAGCTCTTACCAACCACTTGCCAACATGCTGGTACAATTTATTATCCGGTTTTCAAAACTACAAAAATGAGGTCGTGGGAAAACTATGTAAACCAAATGATTTGCAATTTTCACTTGCTAGCATTAGGATATCTAATGTTTATTGTGGCTCGCTCAGCATGCTTTCGTTGAATTACGATGATGGTATGTCAAAATATAAGTCTGAGTTTAATTTAATAATTTGGCTTTGAGACATATATTAAACTAATCATCTCTAAATAGAAGAATGGTTTTGAAGAAGGGTATTCTATGGTCTTGCGGAAAGATCATTTCCATCATGTGCAGAGGAACTTTTTTGAGCTTATAATCATAGTATTTACTTTTGTTTCTATTGGAGAAAATGGGGACCAATTTATCTAATGAGATATATAAACTCAAAAAGTCCTAATTCAATCGATGTTGGGTTTTGATACATTCATCGCTTCATTGATTGTACAGGTATGAAGCGTAGTTTGTGGGACAGAGAGAACATTCTTTGATGTTTTTGTTCTTAACTCAAAGATGATTAGACTGAGATCCTACTTAGAATCAGAAAATGATTCAAAACTCTGTAGTCAAATGGTAGATCATGAGAAATCCTTTCGCCAGCCTACCTTACCTTCTTCTTCATGTTCAACCAATGAGAAGACAAAGGTTTCACTCGACTTAACGCTCCATTGCAGTGCCAGTAATCATGTCAACTTCAAGAGCAATGAATCACCGGCTCAGGCTCCCACCATGGGATCGAGGGTCTTCTCGTGCAATTACTGTAAGCGTAAATTCTTCAGCTCGCAGGCGCTGGGCGGGCATCAAAATGCCCATAAAAGAGAGAGAACGATGACAAAACGAGCAGTCCGAATGGGAATGTTTTCTAGTAACTACACGAGCATATCTTCCCTTCCTCTTAATGGGTCAGCTTCTAGGTCACTTGGGGTTGAAGCTCACGCCGCCATTCACCAAAGAGTGAGAGAACAGGAGACGCCATTGATTGCCACAGGTGGTGCAAAGTTTGATCAATGTCATTTCAGATTGCCCGTTTTTGTGGAAGATGAAGATTTTAGGCCGTTTTGGCCGGGAAGTTTCTGGCAAGTTGATTCGCATTCTGAAACCCCTCCTCCGGTTTCGAGCTCATCATCTTCCCCTGATTTAAGTCTAAGACTCTAGCTGCCATTGGGGTTTCCAAATTCTCTTCTGGATGCGGTTGTCAAATTCTGTAGTCAGTGGCTGCACATTGGCAATGTAATGTCCATATTGGCTTCCTTTCCAAGCTCCTAATGTTTGAAGAAATTAATTTATCGACAATAGTAGGAAGACTCGTGTCTTGCCATTGTAAATTATTATGTGACGTGTCGTTCATTCACTGTTGTAAGTAATCCATTGGTTTAAGTTTTTATAATAAATATAAATAAATCAGTGATTTCTTTATCAATTTCAAAATTATAAAGAAGTAAAAAAAGAAACCTAGAAATAAATAAAAATAGATAATTAATTTTATTTGGAAAAGGCGATAATATGAAAAATATATCATCGATTCTTTAATTTTAGCCATACGCGATAAGTTTTGGATTTAATAATTGATATTTTAGCAACAAATTCAAAACAATCATTCTCCATTGGGTCTATTTCTGTTTCATAACTTGAAATTTTCTCCAATTGGAGCTGAAACTCCAGTACTTAAAAATGCTAAAACAAGAATAACATTTACATACACACGATAATATTAAGAAACTAAAATACTTTTGCGCTTGTGATTTTTCCAATGTCATTAATGATATTTCTAATTCTGGTGGAGAGAGCCAATCACATGTAACCTAGTGCAAAAATTATAAAATTTGTATCTCGACATTGACAGCTATTCTCACGCACGAGAGGGACTCCCTCAGGTATCGGTTCACTCAACTCTAAGGAAAAACATGGATTAGTCCTATATATCGGGACTAGGAACCCACTAGGATGATACTATAAATGACTGCCAACTTCCAAAAAAATAATGTTTTGCAGTCGACATTTGAAGTCAAAGGTCGGCTCTTGTAACTCTCAATTTGGCCTAACGGTCGACACTTCGACCTAGCGATCAACATTTGATACCTTAGAGATTTTGCCTGCAGTCGACACTTTTAGCTACAGTATCGAAATCTTTCCAAAGTAAAAAGTTGTGCGTTCGACACTTTCACCTGAAGGGTCGACACCTTTACCAAGCGATCAACACTTAAGGTGTCAACCAACTTCTCAAAGAGGTTGACATCTTGAACTCTTTGTTTTTAGCGACAAGAGCTTGAAGTGTCAACCAACCATCCACAACAGTCGACAGTTGGGTGATTTTCAGCGACGAAAAGTCACGAAAATTGCTTCCCTTCGTCGTTTCTCACCAACAATCCCCAAACAACATACATACAACTTAATACTACTCAAATAACCCAGGCATAACTTACTGAATCGAGTTTCCTAGCTCGAATCCAAATCCAATAATAACCCTAACTTTTAAAACTTAAAACTGAGAGAAAAACTTACCATATCTGAAAACTACCTTACGAAGGTTGTTGTTCGGAGTCTTATACACACGATTGTGACGACTCGAAAAATCATTAGTGCGATTGCATAGCAAACCTTGGAGAAACTCGAGTATAGGTAAATCCCAGATTTGAGAATAGGCAAATTCCGGATTATTACGAAATGGAAGTCGGGCGCAATCCCACATTGCTTGTGGGGAAGATGAAAATGAAATATATGTAAAGAATGTCTCCACTAGAAAGTAAGACGTGTTTTGGGAGCATCATGACATTAGATCTTATAAAAACTCCGAAGTTAACAGTGTTCCGACGAGAGCAGTACCAAGTTGGGTGACTACTTGAGAAATCCTCATTGAAAGTAAATCTGTGAGAGCGTGAGGTTGTCTAAAGCAGACAATAACTTACTGCAAAGGAGTTCGTTATAAAATCGTGTCAAACAAGTTGTGTCGTCACTGAGCCAGCACGTCAACAACTCGGGTGATGTGGTTGGATCTTCATATCACCGTCTCTTCAGCTTCTCTCTAGCTCATGAGGTGCGACTGTATTTACGGTTTGTCACCTTTCTATTATGACGTGTCAGAGAGTTTTTAAGTGACTATCTTTTTTTACTGGGACTATTTTTATAACGAAATAGTGGATGCGTAGTTTTTGTATAGCTATACATGTATGTAAAAATGTTTTCAAATCTGTCTTGACTTGTTGAATCTGTTTTAAAATGATAATGAAAATTTGATAGTTATCCATGTATGTAAAAATATTTTCAAATCTGTCTCATTCATGGTTTATTGAGTCTGTTTTAAAATGATAATGAAGATTTGATGATTTTTATGTCCTGTGGCTCGTGGGGCCTATTTTGACAAATTGAAAAAAAATATTTTTGAATATAAATTCATGTATTAAATTGTTCATGATTTTGAAAGAAAATGATAAAATTAATTTTACATGCATTTGAGTGTAGTAAATGATTCTTTATTAAGTAAGTCTCTTGCCTAAAGATTACATCCATTTCCAATTTAAAATCATGGAAGTTGTCGTTGCTTATACTAGTTGAAGAGCGAATCCCCTTCTTCATTCTTCGCTTTATTTTCCTTCGAGTGTTATTATTTGTTATGGTGAGGAAGTACATTGTTTAATTAATCTCTTTATTCTAGTTTGTATAGAGTTTTTGCGTATTTAGTATTTTATTTCATGCACAATTCATCATTGGTTTATTTAAGTTTTTGACACTATTTTATTTTCATGTACTTGTTACGTAGATTTCGACTCATTTTGATTGGGCTAAATCTCAATTTGTCTTAAAGTCTTCTGGAATCAAATCCAGCCTTGGACTAGACAATTAGGTCATCTATGATGATTGGATCACTCAATTTGACATTTTTATCTAGGCCTACCTCTAGATCATGACATTAAATAAATTATTAATATTTTTATATATATTTAGTGTTACAGCCTAAAAGAACAGAGGCGAATTTCTGTCACTGAACTGTAAATTTTTATCTAAGGTTATTCACATAAAATCTTTGCATTATTCATGTACTTTTTTGTCTTTTTTCCATCTAAATTATAATAGTTGACACTTTATAAAATAAGTATTTATAATTTATTATATTATTTTTATAAAAATAATATTATATTTATTTTTTATTTTTTATTTTAAAAATACTCGTTGATCAATTAATGATGTATATACTTAATTTTTTTATAATTGTTATATTAATTGAACTTTAATTATATAATTATTATTTTACACGTCTATAAATATTTTAAGAAATAATTAATTTTTTTTATAACTAACCCTTCTGTAATTTGTGGAATCTAGTTAGTTAATTGTTGATGCAATAACTTATTAAGTTGATTAGTAACTAGGAAAATGTCACTACAAGTGGTAGGAGAGAGAGAGAGAGAGATTGATTAGTCCTTCGTTTTTGTCTTTTTTAGTAGTTGACCTCTCAAGTGATGTCATGAAGCAGGAAAAGTATGTATATATTTTGTAAAATATAAAATTATGTGATGTCAATAAATTATATATATATATATATATATATATATATATATATTTGTAAAATATAAAATTATCTGATGGGAAATAAATTGTATATTTAGATACTTCCTGTAAATATGTAATAATAATAAAAAAAAAAAAAAATAGTTCATGAACCACTAAAACAAATTATAATTATAATAATAGGTCAACAGTTTAGGAGTTGGTACATTAGTTTCAATTAATATATTATTTAATTATTTTAAATTAATTAATAATACAGCTTATGGTCCAATGCAATGAATGTGTAAAGAAGAATTAATTATTTGACCAAATTGAACGACCCCAGAACCCGTTTAAAAAATCCCACTCAATCTAAATTAAGTGCACTAATAATTCTTTTTTTTTTTTTTTCTTTTTTATATATCTTTACATAATTTTAATTTATTTTGTGACGTTCGGATTAAACTTTACTCCAATATCATTTAAAATCAAAATCAATTTTTTTTTATGCTTATAAACCTAAGTATAATTATTGGATTCAATATTAGTCAATTTTTTTTTTTTTTTGGGTGTATTTATTTTCCAATTGATTATTTGGATTGTTACAAGTTTGAACATTTCAACGTTTCTTGATTATTATTTAAGCAATGTCAACATCAATATACTAAATATGAAAATCATGTAAATTGAATAAATGATATCATGGTTTTTTTTTTTAAATAATTATAAATATGAGGGAAAATTAAATATTTCTAATTTCATTAATTAAAAAAATAATAAATTTATTTATTTATTTATTGTCTTTTCTCAAATCCATATATAGAAGATATATATAACTATATAATAAAAATAAAAGGCCATAATGTGGCATAGACTAATGAGGGTATGTAATGTCTCTTAACAGCCATAAGATTTAGAGAGTTATTTATGCCTTATGATTTTTTTGGTGTCATTTAAGATTTTTTGATAGGGTCTAATGAGATTTAATAATCATCTCGAGATAAAATAAAATAATTATTTGAAAATAAATAATATTATATTTATTTTTTTAAAAATATATTTATTAAATAATAATTTGTATAATTAATGTATTATTTTTTAATAATTTAAGAATTTTTTGTTAAATTATTAAGTTTTTTAAGTTGACAAATATCAAATGATGGTTTTTTTCGTAAACAATTTGAATTTAAAAAATATATATTTAATTATTTTGAAATAAATATTTAAAAAGACTATTTCTGTCTTATTTTGTCTTTACGTGGGAAAAGAGAGTCGTCGAGTTTGGACAAGCGTGTCAGAGCGTGCCATTTCCGTAATTCTATTGCTCATCAGGGGCCCACCTGTAATTTCCCTGCCTCCGTTGGACATTGCCGTTTCCTGCTTTTTGCCTATGTGAACGCGTGAAAATCCATCCATCGAAGCAGAAGAAGAGGGGGAGAGAGAGAGGGAGAGGAGAGAGAGAGAGCATCACAGAGATGAAGAATTGAAGAAGATGAGTTGAAAATTACTTCCGGAAATTTTCTCAAAATCTTCACTTGTAGGCTTTCTCCGATCTCGTACTGGTAAGCTCTCTCTTTCTTTCTCTAATGGTCATGTTTGGGGAGAAGGGTCTTTCTAACGTCCTTTCATCTGAGGCTGCTGAGCAGTCTCAGAGCAAGCTCTTTCGCCATATTACTCAACGTAATAGGGATCTACATGCTGAAAAAATTGGGGTTTCTGAGAAAAACGCGAGTCACTTGAGAGAATCTGATATGGGTGCTCATGGGTTTCCATTAAGACCCTTGAAAATCGCTCATTCGGGCTCCCAGGAGCTTACTTTCAGCTACCTTTGTGATAATTCCAAATCGGGTTTTCTCGAGAGAGATCTTCCCGGCAGAAATTCTTCGGAGAAAATTAGCTACAAAGGCAAAGAATTTGTCACTTCTGATAGTTTTAACGGCGATAACAAATGGGTAGAGAGGGATTTCCTGAATTTAAACGAGAAGAGAGAGAATTCGTCTAAACGGGAAGTTGCAGAAGATGTTGACAGAGGAAACAGAGAAAAGCGGCCAAAGCTCGAGACTCTTAATCTGTCACTGGCTTTGCCTGATCCTTCTCTTTCTCTCACTGCTTCGAACGCCCTGCAAAACGAAGATCTGGCAGCTCGATCCAAACCTGCCGGGAGCTTGCAGTCTTTAGCCCCATCAAACAACAACACTAAAACCACATGTTCTAATGATTTTACTGCTGCTTCACTTTCTTACTCGTATTCCCATCCATTTTCCCACAATCCCAGTTGTTCTTTGACGCATAATTCAACTGAGCATTATGAGTGTTCGGCTGGTAGAGATGAGCAGATTTGGAATTGCGGAGAGGGGACAAATGGGTCTGTTCATAGTCGGTTTAAACCATTGGGAGATGGAGTCACTTTATCCAATCATGGCGGTAGTCTTTTCTCAATGATGCAGGGTAATCGTATGATGAACAAGGATTCCCAAAATAATCATAATTTACCAACAAGTTCGGAGAACCATTCGTTTCTTCCTTCTGAACTGCCTGCTAGGCTAAGGATTGAAATACCATCTGGGGATTCAAGAGGAAGGAATTCTGAGAATTTGGTAGGATTGGAGGGTGTAGATCCTGGGAGAGCAAGAAAGCTTTCTAGACCCGAGAGAATTCTTCGTGAAATTGTTTTTGAATCAATACCTACTGTGAGTCAAACAATTCTAGAGCTGACGGCAGAAACACTCTCATCAACAAAGAATTACCTGAAGAATCTCATTGAGATGCCCGAAAATAGAGAGGAGTTAGTGACCCTGCAACGGCAGCTCGAGCGAAGATCAGATTTTTCAAAGGAAACTCTCTTGAAATGCCAGAGAGAGCATCTGGAAATTTTGGTAGCTATAAAGATGGGACTTGGAAACTTCATTGATGGAACGACACGCACTTCCATTGCAGATCTTGCAGACATTTTCCTGCTTCTGAGATGCAGAAGCTGCCAAAATGTGGTGCCTGTCGATGACTGTGATTGCAAGATTTGCTCATCAAATAAAGGATTTTGCAGTTCATGCATGTGCCCTGTGTGTCTGAACTTTGATTGTGCAAACAACACGTGCAGTTGGGTCGGTTGCGATGTGTGCTCTCATTGGTGCCATGCAGCCTGTGGCATTCAGAAGAAATTCATAAGACCGGGTCCAAGCTTGAAGGGAAAGACAGGAACGACCCAGATGCAATTTCACTGCATTGCCTGTGGTCATGCTTCGGAACTGTTTGGTTTTGTGAAGGATGTTTTCCTTTACTGTGCTAAGGACTGGGGCCATGAAACCTTGACCAAGGAACTTGAGTGCGTGAAAAACATTTTCAGGGGAAGTGAAGATCTTAAAGGCAAGGAACTGTTTTGTAAGGCTGAAGAGATGGTCTCTAAACTTAACACTAAAATCATTTCAGCTCAGGAAGCCTGCAAACTCATCATTCAGTTCTTTAACTGTAAGCATCATCACTACTGTTTTTATCTTAATATGATCTCATCTGATTCTGCATTTATCATCGGGGATAATTGAAAAAATCATCCATGGGTGAACCCTCTATTTACAAATTTTGTTGCAAATGATTTATGCCATGATTTACATTTACTGATACGAAAGGGGTTCTAAAGGAAGGGAATCGAATATTATAATTTCGAGTATGGTGCTTACTAGTTTGGCATAAATCATGTTGGAAACGGGTTTATTTTTTGTGGAATTAACCAATTTATAATCCATGAATGTTGTTCTATTTAGTTTTTGTTCGTCATTATATGGATCTATGAAGCTCATGCATAATAGCTGGAATGACTATAAAGAATAATATCTTTGTGTGTTTCTTTTGACAGGCAGTGTAACCTATTAGTATTGCACTATTTATTGGAGGATTTTTTTTTTAAAAAAATATTTTGGTCTGAATGTAACTGAGCTATTTTTTTTTTAAATAAGCAGATGCAGATGTCCTATCAGATTTTCCAACGTCAGATGCTCCTCCAAAAGAGTTGCCGACGGCAAGTATTAGCCTCGGGAAAAAAGCGACTGCCCCTTTCCTTCAGTCGGCATCGAAATCGTCACCATATACTTTTGAAAATATGAGATCTTGCAGCGGACAAAGCGATTTACTTTCGAATGATCATCACCATGCTGATCTCAAGGCTGAGAAGTTTTCATTCAAGACTTCATCAAAAAATGAAGGGCTCGATAGCCTTGAAAGTATAGTGCGGATCAAGGAAGTCGAGGCGAGAATGTTCCAAAACAAGGCAGATGATGCGAGGAGAGAGGCTGAAGGACTTCAACGAATAATCATTGCAAAAACTCGAAAATTAGAGGAAGATTATGGCGAAAAGCTTGGTAAATTGAGTATGGAATCGACGGAGAAGAAGCGGAGGGAGAAAGCTGAGGAGCTGAAAATGATGGAGAATTCTCATTTTGATTACTGCAATATGAAAAAGAGAATGCAAACTGAGATTGCTGGTTTGCTACAAAGAATGGAGGCAACCAAGAAGCAATTGATCTAAAACTATGTTTACTTTTTTTCCGATCTTTTTGGGTCTGTTTTGTTCTACATTTATGACATGTTAACAGTGTGGAGTACTCTGGTTTGCTGCCGCTTAGCCCCTTTTGGATTTTGGTCTCCTGTCTTTCATTTTCGGGTAGAGTTGACGGAGTAATTGTTATTGCCCTTTGGCTATCTTAGTCATGGCCAATTATAACTCAATGCGCTTAATAGGCCCAGAGCTGTCCAGTCATATGCATTGGGTGGCTCGATGTGCAGTCTTGTGCTAGAAATCGCTCTGTTCCCGGTCATGCTTGAGTTAGGCGATAGGCATTTGTTCAACCAAATTTGTAACATGTACAATAACACCCCAATGGTGTGGGCAAATGTAATCATTTTGTTATCTATCCTTGGTGTCGACTTGAGTATTCATCTCATTTTCAATTAATTCATCAATAAATTTTGATCGAAGAAGCTTGTTAATCTAAAAAGCACGAGACATTTTACTCAGAGAAATCAATATTTATAAATTAGAATAGGACGTAAGTAAGAAATCACTATTATGAGTATTACTTGAGTTCATAGTGTATTATTTCATGAAAATCACATTCCATGTCAAGTTTAGTTATTATCTCGTTTGTTCATCTCATAAGGTTCTAGTAGTGAGCTTAACACTGATTGTTATTTTCTTTTTCACATAATTAGTCGTGTGATACAAACATGAATTCGTTAAATAACACTAGATGTTTTACTCATCGACTATAAAAATCAACCGTATTTTAAATGATAGTTCGACTTGATCATCAACTCGTCTTTGCTGATCGTGTCAATTCATTTTACTAAAAATTGGGAGCGGTGATCTTGATCTTCGTAGACTAAATTTGAGAAAAACAAGATCGTCGTTACTACATAGTCATTGATAGAGAAGGAAAAAAAAAAAATAACAGAGGAACGAAAAAGAAGAAAAAGTTGACCTTTATCATCTTGACTTAGTTTTGATTTTTCTATTTTTCTAAGAATTTGAGTTGAGTTTTTTTTTCCCACCTGAATTGAAAATAATAACATTGTGAGCATAATTGATGGTTTCCAAGTTTTCTCACATTCAGCTCTATCTATGAAAACGAACAAGCATGGCCCCATAGACCTTAAGTATCTTGAATTCCAAGTGACATGCATATTCTCTACTACTTCGTACAGCTTAGTTTATGAGACAAACTATGTTATGAGTGACGAAGCTTTCAGAAATCATACGTGAAAAGGGGAAAGATTATTCTTGAGTGGTTGTTATTAGGGTTTTCACATACTTGTACAACAAGGAACATAGCTGTGGAAGAGAGTCATGGCAGACATATTTACTTAGCCACGTCATCTTTTTACACAGTAGTCTTCGTTCGGACTTTCCGATCATGTTCAAAGTAAAATGGCTTGCAGCGGAAGACTTGCAAACTAAATAATTTTAGAAAAATACAAGGTCAGAAGACTTGGGACTTAATTTATATCAGTTCAATAGTAACATCGTAGTAATAATGCAAGTCCAAATGAAATAATGTGTGGAAAAATAAAAAAACACCTTGATAGAATTAAACAGAAATTCTAAATAAATATAAAAATAATTAAAAGATACAAAACATCTCACCATAGAAATCACTCATGTGATAGAAACAACCAAGTTAGAGAGACCAACTCCCTCTCGCAGTAATCCTACCTAAAACATGAAAGCTAGATAGTCATTTTAGATGAGTTGATTATGCTCAAATAAGTACTTGAAGCGTTAGATGTTGTGTTTTAAAAATAGTCAGTACATGCGTGATCATAAAACAATTATCGCGACAAATTTATCAAACCATTTGTGAACTACAAAAAAACAATCTACTATAATATAATAAATAATAAATAATAAAATAATATCATAATTGTCGTTGTTAGCTTGAGATATTTTAAGCACGTTGTTTATTTTGATGATGAATATGTATCATGATAAGAGCTAACTAACTTAAGTTTCAAACTCAATAAATAGAGGAGAGGAGCTTCTAGGAAATTTACAGCTTTTGAGAAAAATTGCAACAAAGTGCTGCCATTTTTGTTCTTTTAGTATTTACATCTTGTTCTAGCCCTACTACTTTCTAATTCCCACATTTGAGATTATTTAGATTGACAATGCGTAAGAATTTGTTACTTTGAGTGTTCAAACTATATATATTTTGTTGCAAAGAGTGAAGGGTGACCTCCAAGAAAGTCGTTGTAAAATTTGATTGACACCCAAAGTTCATTTGAGTGAACTCACTATTTTGAGATTGGTAAGTATCTTTAAGGAGAAGCCTTGAAGAGCAGACGTAACAAGTTTGGCTGAACCGTGTTAACAAATTTATATGTATCTTTTCTAGTTCTATCTCCTAATTTAATATTGTGATAAGTTAGATCTCAATAGTTGAGGATTATAGTTCAAGTAAACTCATTCCTTTCAAATTGTACAAATTTAGTATTTATTGCTAAAAGGTTTTTTAATAACCTAATTCACCTTTCTTCTTTGATTGTGATGTTATATCAATAATCTTGATTAGGTTTAAGAATTTGCATCCAAAAACACGTTGTCGTAATTTGTCATGATGTGCTAGTGTAATGTGCAAACACAAAATCAAACGGACATATTTGCAGACAAAGAGTGACCAAAATGTTGTTCAAGCAAACTTGTATCCAAGGCCGATACATACAAGTATCAATAAAATGCATACACAAAGTAAACGTGTACAAAAAATGTATATATAATTACACAAGACATGTCGTCAAGTGTCTAAACAAGATATATAAAACCGACTACAATAAATAAAATTCGTACCTTAGCGCGTGAATCTTTATATCTATAGTTGTATTCACGTCAACACACCTTTTTAAACTCTTAGAAATGATCCTTCAATCTTATAATTTGGATAATACCCAACTCAGGGATGCACATTTTAAGTCTCCAAAAATGTGCCCAAATAAGCATGACATCCTGGCCACTGGGCAGTGGCACGGGAGTGCATGGGCACGCGTGTGTAACTCCCCTTTGGTGTCACCTCCATGGAGCTAAGGCGTGACACATCACAAACTTGTATGTTTTGGAAAATGGCCCAACACCATGGCATAGCGTTCATCATAGTCACAACGCCACCTTAAATCTTCAAGAGCATCTTGGCATTAGGCACTTCATGCTCCAGCATTATGCACTCAAATTTTTGCCATAAAACCCTGAGTTTCTCCAATTTCTCAGTACCAATGGGTGTTGAACTCAAGCCCTCCACCAAAAATCTCCTCATGTTGCTTGTCATGCGTTACATCTTCTTGAATAGACATGTCTATCTAGGAGATAACGTGAGATGAGTCCGATGTATATTTTCTCAACATAAATATGTGCAAGGTGTTATGTACATATCCCAACTACGGAGGCAACTGCAATTTGTATGTCACAGATCCAAGATTTTGAAATGGATCAATTACGCCTTTACACACAAATGATTAATGCCACGTGTTGGTCGAACTTTCAAAAGACAACCTCCATCACAACCGATTTTTCAAGTAATTTCACTTATTTATGTATATTCAGCAATTATTTTATTTTGACGAATATAACGTGAAAACTGCGGTTTTGAGATTAATGAAAATAAAGTTTCAGATTCAGATTCAGATTCAGCCAAACAATATTATATCCACAACTCATATTGTACATTTAAAAATAGTAAAATTGGTACAAATATGTTGAGTTTCTTGAAAAAAAGATGCCAAGAACCTCTTTAGAAAAAGGTGTTGATGTCCTCCATCAATTCTCATAAATGCATCTTTCAAAGTTCCTAATATTTAGCTTAAGTACTAAAAATTATGAATACTCAAAATAAAATGTAGGCGAAATATAAGATATGACAATAACAATATGATTTGTATATATTTCATATGAATCACTTTACATCAACTCTAAATAATGACGTGTTACCTTTTTTTATGCAAGTTTTAATAAATAAAGACAATTGAACCACGAATATTAAAGAACACCAATGATGTTATTTTCTTGTCCCGTTCAAACCATTTTCATGCATTCTTTTTTCTCAAAAAAGTGACGGAGTCGCACAAGTTGTAGAGAAAAGAAAGGCAATAACTATAATTGTCTAAGACAAGAAAACAAACCATTGATCTTCGTATGATTTAGTGTTGGCCACCACTTTTTGTTGGAGATTAGGTTTGGACACAAAATTGAGACTTGATCTTTATCTCCTCTATTTTAGCGGATTCAGCTTTAATGGCTTTGATAGGATTAGGATTTGGACGCTTGATTTTTTGTTTTATATCTCTTTTATTTTTTGTTTACATTCTCGTTATCAACAACTATAATTAATAATTCAACATTTAGCAAAATATATTGATTCAAGAATTATGAAACAAAAACAACCAAAAACCCAATTAGTGGTTGATTTGGTTGGGTTGAATCTAAAACCAGACGGAACCAAACATTGACCTTTTGTTCATTTTAGTGTGGCAAGTGGTTGTGTGGCGTGGGTGCTCATTCCGCATCATTACTTCTTGTCCAATTTTCAAATTTTCAGAATAAAAAAGGACGCACGTGGGAACGAGATGGTGTGCAGAAAGCACCATGGTGTAGCAAGAGGCTCACGTGGAAACCAGCAGGCACGGGCGAGGGAGCAACCTGGTCACACTCCAACACGCGCACAAAGCAGCCACGAGGTTCGTATAGGCATCACCCGGTGGGCGCGAAGGACGCATCATGCGCACAAGAGGGCAGCGCATGCCGCAGAGCAACAAAGCAGCGAACACGCAACATCAGTGACGTAGCCGCCTTCCAACGGCTATTTTAGCTCAACAACTACTTTCTGTTTTTCTTCTTTTTCCTTTTTGCAAAAGAACTGATAGCTTTAGCTTCTATTTAAGCTTGTTCTAAACTCATGTAAAAGTTGATTTTGGTTGATGGATTGTTGAATGAAAAGCTTTCGCTTTTGTTGCAAAAAACAGATGGGTTTTTGAATTACTGAAAGGCAATTGCCTTGATTGCTTGGCAACCGGGTGGAGAGCGCCTCCAATTGCCTCCAAGTCAATGGTTGCTTGGAAGGTACTCGTTTCATCTTCTCTCCAAGCTCTCCAGAGCTAAAAAACAGAAGAAGGTGGCCAACATTTTCCCGCTTGCTGTTGTTTCTTCTCCGGAAGGAGCATTTGCCGAAAGAACTCATAGTGGCTTTTCGGCCAGCCACGGATTGTTCTTTCATTTCACCGGCATTCTCTAAGGTAAGGAATCAGGTTTGCTCGCTTGCCCACTTCCCCGATAGCTTCATTCCATTTTTCACGCATTTACTATTTTCTCATTGTTTTGTATCTGTTTTTGGGGTGTTCTTCAAACACTAATCATTCTGTTTATTTTCTTGTCTTCTGTATGCGTTTTCCATCTCATTTAAAAACCTCATTTGTTTCAATTTATTTAATCCGTGAGCAGCCACTAAATGTTACTGCAAATACCAAATCTAAATGAAGTTCTCATACATAAAAGATATCGCCAACCTGATAGCCCGAATAAGACAAGAGTGCGAGATATCGATGAGCCTTCAAGTTTGACAATTAGTAAGAAGAACTCAAAGATGTCGT
Organism: Begonia peltatifolia; assembly: GCA_022433055.1. Taxonomy (NCBI): domain Eukaryota; kingdom Viridiplantae; phylum Streptophyta; class Magnoliopsida; order Cucurbitales; family Begoniaceae; genus Begonia; species Begonia peltatifolia. The sequence continues at coordinate 533,973 of CM039519.1, read as the reverse complement.
ATGCTATATGTCGACAGCAAGAACATAATAGTCACACTTGTCCTCACCGAGGATCTATTTCAAGCGTTGTTTCGCATCACACGTTTATGAGTTTCAACATATTTAATGGGATGTAAGTACAGTTGAACACATTTCGCTCATAAATACACTGTCATTCTTTTTTAATATAGTTTTCATTATGTATAGAAATTTGCGACACGCGGGCAAAGTAGAAATTGTTGATTGCTGTAATTTATCTTTAAAAATGAAAAGAAAAATGAAATCGAATAGAAATGTGTTCGTTGGCTGGGGATCGAGTGAGCTTCAATCGTTTTTTGGTAGGAAAAAATTTAACCATAACGAGACACACGATATGCTCGATTCACATTTTTTCTAATTTGGATTGATTATCAATTTCAGGTTTTTATAATTAATAAATTTATATAAATTGAACAAGATTATAATTATTTCAAAGATTATTCTGTAAATTATTTATTTTTGTTTAATTCAATAATAATTTAATATTATCAATAAGAAGAAGATAAAGTTGAAAAAATAGACAGAATTTCGTTTGTTTTATGACAACCTCATAACTATTTTCAAACAATTCATGCATATTCAAATCACAAATATATATATTCAACAACTAGATCCAGTACAAATATAAACTAAATAGTACTACATAATAAAAATAAACTAAATTAAAATGATAAACAGATACTAAACAACCAACAACTAGATTGACCACGTAATTTAAAATAAATGACAAGTATAAAGTTATGAACTAAAATTAAAAATATATTAAAAAAAATATACAACATAAACTAAATTACGGTAAGAGTGAGACATTGTCATCATCGGGGTCTTCATGCCAACGCGTGAAGCCATCACTCAGCTGCATTTGGGCCAATACGATCTCATCCTGCCTCTCCACTGCTCTATCCCACCTATGCTCCCATCTCTGCTCTATCCGGTCTCATCTCTGCTCCATCATATCAAACTCTGGTCCACCCTGTCAAACCTCTGCTCACACATATTAGCATCCTGGGGATACAATGATTGCATGGTGTCAGTGGCATCCTCTATCGGAACATTCTGAGATGTAGAGGTCCCGAGGTCTCTCTTGACCATCCAAGACCCTTCGACTTCAACTATTCCATCCGAGTCAAATGCGTTTTGTCAAATACATCAACAAATCATGTGCTCTCAGTTGCTCTCCACTTAGCACCTGAATCTAAGATCGCTCGACAATCTTCCAAATCAATGTCTCGTATGGCAGATTCTTGTTTTTGGTTCGTCCGACCTCATTCATTTGACCTACAATCATGTATCCTGGGTCGAACAACATGCCGCTGTAGAGTTTCTCCATGACATAGAAATCCATCCAGCTGGAGATCTCTATGTTCATCCCTTGGTAGGATGGTATGCCTGATCAGGTTGTGAAGAACCCGATCTTTGACGTTCAAGGCCTTCGACCTCGGCTTCACAAATGCTGCAATGTCTGAATTGCAGTGGATTTGCATAAGGAACTCTAGTCACTCTGCTGATCTAGAAAAATACACTCTCGGGAAGCATGATAGTATTTCTCCATGTCCTGAGGTAAATCCGACCAATTTGTTGACAACACTTGCAGATACGACAATTTTTGTACCGAATAGCTACGTCTTCAAACACCTTGACACCCCGATAAAAGCTAAGTTTGCATAAAATAAGCGAACAATTATGTCACTGCTTTCGCCTCTCATGTCGTACACCCCGTGCAATACGATGTTGTCAAACATTTCCTTGATCTCCGAAGACTCCCAATTGCTGAAGTTGGCAGTCTTCTCATAAATAATCGAGCAAAATGACATATCCCTCTCAAACTGCCATTGACACCTCTAGTTTCGAAATTTCATCCACAAATAACCAAGAGGCGGTCGCGATACTTGATTCAGCTCCCGGTTTGATAGGCCACCTTGTGATAGCTAGGGAGCCTTTCGAGGTAAAAAAATTCAGCGCCGAGGGGGGGGGGGGGGGGGTGGATCTTCAACCCAAAAAAACCCAAATCTGGCGATGAGGAGGCTTGGTCTAGGTTTTCCACTCAATTTTTGGGATTTTTGCAAAGAAAACCCCTCGGTTTTTGGAGATTTCAACAAAAAAACAGTCGGATTTGAGGATTTTGGCCACAAAATGCTCAGATTTGGGGATTTGGTTGAGAGAAAACTCAATTTTCTGGAGGGCGAAGGTCGAAATGAAGGTTGTCAGCTTATATACTAACGCCGATCGGTCTCCCATTTCAGGGTGAACGCCCCCCGAGTTTTCTGAGAATGAGGAACTGTGCTATGAAGACGACAAATCATGTTCAAACACGTGTTACCGCTCCCAATTCCAAGAACACTCCTGATTAGTAGTCTAGAATGGAGGACCGTTCTAAAGGAAGGATCCCTAGTGTAAAGAACACTATCACATGTGTTCTTCAAATTAGAGACCGCTCTCTCGCTTGTGATCAATAACAAGCTGTGTTGGGGAGAACAGGAGACTGTTCTAAATGAACAGCCACCCATCCATTTAAAACAAGTTCCGCACGTGCAAAGGGGGTTCTCCATCCCCAATTTCACCTTGCATGGAACGAGGGACCATTTTTTTTAGATCGGTCTCTTGTTTTCACCGTGCGTTGCATGTGGAGAACACCTCCGACAGAACGGTGGATCGTTCTATGTAGAAAATATAGAACAAGAGACTAGCGGTCCACCGCAAGGTGTTAAATTTTTAGGTTTTTTTGTTTCTAATGTAAGATTTGATTGGGTGAGGTTAATATTTTCGGAGTTTTTTTATAAAAAAAATTATATTGAAATTGGTTTTAATCCAAAATAATATTTAACTCTTTTAAAATGAACGGGTTGGGTGTCATCTTATTGTATCACTAATTTTTATAAGAATATTTTGGAAATTACCATTTTAACCTTTTACGTGTATATACAAATAAATAAAAAGGGGGACACATGGGGGAAAGTCGTAAGACGAATCAGAATTCAGAAGCCTGTCTTGGGGGCCCACAGCCTAATAAATCTCTGATCTAGCCGTTAAGTAGAACATTGACTTTGACTCTCTTACATCAACGACTCTCTTTTGGCCAATTTGCCCATCATTCAAGACTCGTCCATTAGCTTATTGTTTACTAATTAAAATAATTGGTGCTCTTCCTGATATCTAATTAATGAAGCTGTCCTCGTCCTTATCTAACAACATACATAATTAATTTTAATTTTAATTTTAATTTTAATAAATAATAATTACTAATTATTACCGCAGTGAAATCAACGATAAATTTCCAACAGTTGGATTTGGGTTCAATAAAAAGATATTCTGTGGGTCCAAGAGAGACCAACGGCTACTAATCTTGGTGGATTGGCAATGGACCCCACCCTTACCATCCACTCCAACCGCTAATATTTCTTAAACAAATACTTCTATTTTTTAGTAAATAAATAAAAAAGCAACATTATGCAGTGATTAAATTAATTATTTCTTATTTTACAAATTATAATTAATTATTTTATTATTAGAAAGAGAATTTTCTTTTCTAATAGTTAGTTTATCGTTGTCATAATGAAAAATAATTGCTAACTTTTTGACGAGTTTAATTTTTAATTTTATCATTTTATATATTAATAAAATCAAGACAAAATGATATTAAAAATAATTAATTACAGAAATTAATATTCAATTGTTTAATAAAATCAAGTAAAATGATATTAATTATGAAAATTAAATGGTGATTAATTTCAAGTGGAGTTCTTTCAGAAACCTGACTACTTATGAACAGCTCTCTACTCGCCACCACCTTCGCTCTTATCATCCACGATTCTCTCTCTCTCTCTCTCTCTCTCTCTCTCTCTCTCTCCAACTCTCTTTGTTCTCTATCTATTCTGAATGCAGCGTTTTCTTTGGATTTTAATTTGACAAAATACTTGAGAGTTTTAGGACTGGGGAGAAAAAAGTAATGGGTTTCTCTTGTTTTGGATTAGTGGGTGTTAGCTTTTGGCTTCTGTTCCTGATTCCAACTTCCGGGTTTTCCTCAAATTTACCAACGCTTTCATTTGAAGAAGGTTACAGCCATCTTTTTGGGGAAGACAACCTGGTCGTCCTTGAAGATGGAGCATTGGTTCATCTTCATCTAGATGAAAGAACAGGTTTCTGTTCTGGGAATGGAGGTTTTTTGTTCCATCAATGGCGTCTTTCGTTCTGAAATATAACTCTGCCTTTTTTCAGGGTCTGGATTTGTGTCTCAGGACCTCTACTTCCATGGATTTTTCAGTGCTTCTATTAAGCTGCCTGCTGATTACACTGCTGGAGTTGTGGTGGCTTTCTATGTGAGTCTCTTATTACTAAACCTTGAATTCGTTGTGGGGATTTTCTTGGATTAATTTTTTTCCTCCAAAACGTGGGATTTCAGATGTCAAATGGTGATATGTTTGAGAAGAATCACGATGAAATAGACTTTGAGTTTTTGGGAAACATACGGGGAAAGGAGTGGAGAATTCAAACCAATGTTTACGGAAATGGAAGCACGAGTGTTGGAAGGGAGGAGAGATATGGTCTCTGGTTTGATCCTTCTCAAGATTTCCATCACTACAGCATTCTCTGGACTGAGTCTCTTATCACGTAGGCCCCCACTCCAACTCCATTCTTTCTACCATTTCTTCATCGTAATTATGTGGAAATTTGGTTCCCTTAAAACCGAAACATCGACCAAACCGAACCAAATCAAAAATCACTGTTTGTTTCGGTTTGAAATTTGGAAAAATCAATTTTGGAAACAAGCCGAACAGAACTGAGATTTTCTATTCGGTTCTCAGTTTCTTCTTTCAAAAATCGATAAAAACCAAATCTACAATATTTATATAATTTTTTTTAAATTTTTATATCAAAAGCGGCAAAGACCGAGTCAAAACCAACACAAAACTAAATTTAAACCAAAAAAACAGAGAATCGAACCTGAACCGAAACTGAACCGAGGAGAACCGAAAATAAATTGAAAGCTGAACCTCGGTTTTTTGGTTTTCCTCATTTTGGTTTCGGTTTCTTTTATCGAAAAACTAAATTGACTCGTTTTGGTTCTAGTTTTGTCAAAAATTGAGCTGAACAGATCCGACCGAGATTAGAGATTAATGGATCGGCCCAGTAAGTTCAGGGGAGTTAGGTGTAATTTAGAGAATTACATTCTGTTTTATATTTTCTGCTGTTGATTTTGTCATTTGCTTGGTTTTCTGGATTTCCCACGAATGTAGATTTTATGTGGACAACATTCCGATCAGAGAGTTTAAAAGAACATCCTCTATTGGTGGTGATGACTTTCCCTCGAAGCCTATGACTTCATATGCAACAATTTGGGATGGTTCTAGTTGGGCTACCAATGGAGGAAAATACAAGATCAATTACATGTACTCTCCTTATGTTGTCGAATTCTCCAATCTCGTCCTACACGGTTGCGTTGTTGATCCAATTGGACCGCTCTCCACTTGTGATGAGCCTCAAAGCTTGCAATCGATTCCCAACGGCATCACACCTGAGCAAAGGATCAAAATGGAGAGCTTCAGAAAGAATTACATGACATACTCGTATTGTTACGACAAAATACGTTACTCATTTCCTCCGCCAGAGTGTGTCGTTAATCCGAAAGAAGTCGAACACCTTCAAAGTTTCGACCCTGTAGTTTTTGGTAAAGGACGGCACCACCATGGAAATCGTCACCAACACCGTAGCAAAATGGGTCCAGTTGAGGTGCGTTCAAATTGAGAGTACCTCTTCAACTGCTGTATTTCTTTTTCGTATTATTACATAGTATGTTTGATTTAACTAGGTCATCTTTTTTATAGAAAGAGTTATATAGAGAGAGATTGTTATATAATATACCAATAATGTTACATTGATTCTCTTATTATGTTTTTTTTTAATATTTGTTAACATGTCAAATAATTATTAGTGCAATTCATGTATTAGATTAATTATTTATAATTTATTATAATAATTATATTTTAATTGCATCAATTATTATTTGACACGTCAATGAATATTTAAAAGAGTAAACATAATATTACCAATTTTATTTTTAAAAGAGAGAGAGAGAGAGAGTTATTTGTCGGTAACTAAAATCATTGGTAATGTGTACCAATATTCAAACGACAAATCAAGTGTAAATGGATAGCAAAAAAAAAAAAAAAATTGCATTGCAACGTGATCATAGCATATACTTATTTTCTGATGGTACACTTTTATTCTTTATGAGACCCATAAAAAATTTCAAGTAAATTTAATATCGTTATTTGCTGTCGACATGTGAGAAGACAATCGATTCAATTGATAAATTAATTTTAAAAAAAATAATAAACGATATTTAATTTACTTAAAATTTGTATCATATATTCACTACATTATAATAAGATAATATAAAAATTTTCGTAGTTTTCTAATACTTGTACGATTTATTATGATTTTAGTTAGTTAGTTTATAAAATAATTATAACAAATCATACAAGTATTAGAAAATCACGAAAATTTTCAAATTATCTGCCTATAATGTGGTAAAAATTTCAAGTAAACTGAATATCGTTTGTTTTTTTTTATTTAAATTAATTTATAACTTTATAATTTATAAATTTTTTAAATATAAAAAAGAAGATTACGTGCTTTGCACGTGACCAATTTAATGGAAAATTAAACGAAAAGGTTTGAATTACAAACAACGTATATGATAGGGTCTGATTCGACAAAAAAAAAAAAGTTAAAAACTAAATGACAAATAACCTCACACAATAGGGTCTAAATTAAAATTTTCCCAAAAAAATTCCTTATTTTTAGTTCAATCTCTTCATACTTAAGGCACACCAACGGAGATTAGGAATGGACAAAACCAATCTATCACATTTATACTTTGTGAAGGGTGCTGTCTTTGAAAAGTTAGAAAATATTGGACCAACACATGTAAGATCAATCAAGAAAAAGATTGACGTCCGTGAAGAGTCCTTGTAAGCATAGATGTACGTAAGAATAACCGAATTGGATTAAAAAATCTTTTGCACTCTCTTTTTACGTTATTTGGTTTGCTTGCGTATTATATTTGATTTATTTAATTAAAAAGAGAGAAAATATATTATTTAAAACGACAAACTAAATAGGATTTCTAATCATACACAAAAGTTAGGTTGTCAAGATGCAATACTTGAAAATTAAAACAAAATGCAAGATTAAAATTTGAATGTATAAAGGAGTGAGACCGAGCTAGTTCAATCAAGTTTAGATTCAGTTTGGTTTGATTTGGTTTGGTTTGGATTTGATTTTTTTTTTTTTTTTTTAATGTAAATTATAAAAAAATTTAAATATACTGTACTGCCGAGTTAGTTCGATTTTGTTGTTTAACAATAATATTTAAACTTTATCATTCTTATTACTATCCCAGAAAACAATATAGATCATATTCAACATCAGCCTGAGAGGCAGAGTGCTGCCCATTGTTCCCAAACGCAGGATTAAAAAAGGAGAGTTTGCATGGCAAAGTTCTATGATCATTTTGTCTCTTTTTGCTTATATTTTGTCTTAAAGACATGTTTATCATTTTCCTCTTCTCAATGATTTTGAGGGGTCTTTCTTTTTCCTTTTTTAAAATAATTTATTCATAGGAATATTGTTTTATTTCCGCAGCAAATAGTGTGTGTATACTGTCAGATTTGGTTGCTTTTCCCTGTAATTATCCTCGTACCGACAAAGTGCAAAGAAATATAATATATACCTGACAGTGATATTTTCTGAAATCAGTGTCCATGAATGTAATTTAGGGGTCAGACTAATGACTTTAATACTCAGTTGTTGAATACAGGATCTAATTGAACCAAAACCAACCCTCTATCAACTACGTTACTCAACTTATAATCCATCTAGTTTAGTTCTTCAAACCAAAACAATAACCAACAGTAAATAATACAACAAAAGGAAGCTAAACCAAGATGATCCCCCCTCTCCCCCAATCTCACCGTGAAAAACAAAACAAACAATTTACGCTTATCGTACCAGTTATTGTCAAGATGAAGATATCAATTTATGACGAGTCAAGATGAAGATTTTTCTGATTCATCGGGAATTATCTGTTGTTATTGATCCCGAGGCATTTGTGAAGCTAGTGGTGTAGTGAGAATAATGGATTCTAATATTGGGAAAGAATAGCCCCGTACCCACTTTCTTTCTTCTTGTATCACTAGAGAAGACTTTCTATTGAGGACAGAGGTTTCATTCTTTGTTTGTCCATATGATTCGTTTAAGCCTGCTAAAAACTGTACACTTTTGCTATTAGTAAGTAATTATTAATTTCTCCACGTATTCCTATTGGCATTGGTTTCTAACTTTTAGAGTTAATTCATGAGTTGGCTAATGAACTTGATTGGCCTGCCCGTCAAGTCCGTTTGCGTCCTAATTTTTCTAACTAGCCCGCCCATTGTTGAGCCTAACCTTTATATTTCAAATTTTTTTACAAGTTTTCCGAGATGGGACAATTCACAATTGTTTCTAGGTGGCAGGCCCCCAGCTCTCTCTCACAATTGTTTTTGGTGGCAGCCCCACCTCTCTGACTCTCCTCTCTCTCAATTGTTTCTGGAGGCGACCCCACCTCTCCTCCCCCCTCTCTCTCTCTCTCTCTCTCTCTCTCTCTCTCTCTGCTTAATGCTCTTACTTTATATAGCATGACAAAATGAGTCTTATAGGCTAAAATATAAAAACACTTGTAGAATTATTATTTATTCATATAACTTTGTTTTTTTTAATTACTTTAAACACTCTAATTTTAATTAGATTTCTTAAAAAGTGTTAAATAGGCAGATTGATTAAGTTTGTTGAACTGATCAGCTCAACTCGTTAAACTCATAATTTGTTAACTGTTTCGATTTAAAATTTGTTTTGGACAGGCTCGTTGAGCTCGTCTAATTAGATTTGCATGCTCGCTTAGCTAGATTTTTTAAGTTCGGCTCATTCAGTTCATTTGTCACCTCTATTTATAATAGCTATTTATGTTCTTGTATTCTTGTGATAATCCTAGATATGCTTTCTTATTAGATAAACCATAGTACCATAATGTTATTAGAGTTTAAATGACATGTTGGGTTAAGCCACCTCGTTTTTTCTCATTAGAGTTTTCTATGTTCGATCTTGTAGTATAATTTTTGATGTTGATCGTATCAAACATTGGTATTCACTCTATTCAATTTCGCACATAGAACAATTTTTGGTTTTTATTTTGAAAAAAAAAAAAGCATAAAAGAAAAGACATGAACACTTTCATAGCTCAACTTCTCAGATCTTCTCCATCCAGCAGAACAATTGAATCGCCACCTAGAAGATCGACCACCAGTTCGAGATATTCTTGCAAAAGCCATTATCAATCTGTCAAGCTTGCTGCTTTCAAACCACATGTCTATCCCCCATTGTCGTTATGCTGCATCATTAGTGTATTTCATGTATGTTATATAAATCTAGATAAAATCTCGTATATAACGAGAATTATTAGGACTCAAGAGTGAATTTTCTACTTCTACTGAGTAAATCTTAGGGAGAACCGTCTGAAAATCCGATTAGGAATCAGATTTTCAGTCCAGAAGAAAGAAGATGTTTAGCTCTGAATATTTGATTACCATCAGATTTCCAGAACTAAAAGTCCGACAAGAACTCAGATTTTGGGTATAGTAGATGAGAAATCTCCCTTATAAATTGAAGGGCCCGGTGATGGTGAAGAGCACACCAGAGCGCTCTCTCTCTCTCTCTCTCTCTCTCTCTCTGTTAGAAGACTTACCTAGTCTCAACCGCGAGCTTCACTCGAGCGGCCGAGCTCAGACGAACTGCACTCGGTCGAGCTGACGCCGTTCTTCAAGGATCGTCCTCTCAAGTGTTCTAGTCTGCACAACATGAAGAAACACGACGAAGAAGGAGACAGGAACGAGTTTTAGCCTCAACTCACGAACCAGTGAGCCAAGCCAACCTGTTCACTTAAAGGCGATCCAACCAAACTAGCCGAACTGAACCGAACCGGTTCAACCGAACAAGATCCCATCCAACTAAGTAGGACCCGAAACCAATTTCGACTAAAAGTCATCCGAAACGATTCAATTCAACTGAGCCGATCTAAGAATAAACCAATAAGGAAATTCTACCTAAATCCTTTTGAAATGAATTTATTAAAATGTGAAATTAATTTTGAATATTTATTTAGGTAGAAAAAATTTCAAAAGTCGTCCAAATTAATCCAATTCAATCTTATCTGACTGAAGTGTACACGTAACAAATTCTGCCCACATTCTTTTGGAAATTAGATTTATTTAAGTAGGAATTTAATTCCAAGTATTTTATTCAGACAAGATATTATTTGGAATCTTAGAAAAATTCCGATAACTTTAAACTGTCGAAATCTAGATAAGCAAAACATTAAGTTTTCAACGTTTTGGCTACGACCTTATGTCACAAAATTTGTGTTATATTCTATTATTCGATTCCGATCTTTGAATTGAACACGCGCGTTTAGACATTAACATAGTATCGTTTTAAAACATAAAATTAATAACACATTTTGTATGTATATAAACATGATGAAATTGACGGATAATATATGAAACCAAAACCTGAATGACAAAGAGATGACTAAATTTGAACGAAAATAAGACGGTTACGCATGAACAATAATGAGATGGTTATGCCTGAATAAAAATAAGATGATAAAGACTGAACGACAATGAGATGACTAAGTCTGAACGAAGGTTGGAAAATGAGTTTCAAATAGTATGTATCTGTGAAGTCAAAACTTGGTAAAAATAATGTTAATTTTTCATCTGCACGTGTTTTCGCTCACTGAGTTTTTCTCATAATTTATAGTTTTGTAATGTCGATGAGTTTTTATCTGAAGAAAAAATGGTTGTGATCAAGAACCTTCTAGAGGCAAGTGAGCTTACAAAAGAAGAAAATATTTTTGAGTCAGAAGAAATAATTTAAATTAATATGTTTCAGTTTTGGACCATATTTCATAAATTATTTTAGTTGAAACTTTAAATAAATTATTTTGACTTTGTTATTTATAAAGTTTTATGGATGATTTTAATTCTGTATTTATTTCAATTTTTTACCAAAGTTATTTAATGATTGAATGTATTTTTAAATTTTCGTGCATTTAATGATATCATTTAAGACTTTTAAATATTTTTGTAATTAAGATTGTAACTTCAAATTTAAATTTTATTTGCAAATTAATTTAAGAAAAAATTTAAAAATTTTAAATTAGAGTTTAAAATTGAGGAAAATGAATATTAAAATTTAGGACCGTAAAGTGACATTCCCTCAAAATATCTATTGTATTGACAACCTAGTAATGATTTAAAGAGAGATTTGCTACTTTGCCACGAAACTTTACGTGAAATGCTCGGAATGCCCTCAAATGTTAACTTTATCACTAATTTACCAATCTTAATTGTAAGTATAACTAACTTAAACTAATTAATTGTAATTAGTCTTAAGTTAATTTTCAAAATTAATCATGATTAATTAATTTTGATCATATTTTAATCCCACGTTAATCATTAATCTATGAGTGACACATGACACTATATCATTTGTGATTTTATTTTACTACATAACCTCATACTTTAAGTTGTAAGAAATGTTTTTTCTTAAATTGCTCTAATTCTTATTTGGAAGTCAAACGTAGAGTTATTTACCAAAACAATAAAATTTTAATTAAAATTCACTTCAACAAACTTTAAACTTGCATAACTTTTGCTACATATATACAAATCTTTTCGCTCTAAAGTCATTATCTTTATTTATGATTTGTTTTAACACTGCATTTCAAATTAATCCATTCACTACAACAATGTTACAGAATTTACATTCTCATATGCTCTAATAACATAGTTTTTATTTTAACATGAACAATGTTTCATCCACCTTTTGATCACATCTTATCATTCTAATTGTAATTAATCACATTTTGATTACTTTATAATTTATATAATTGTTTATTTAGAAGTGATAAACGAACTGACCGAATAGAACCAATTATGAAAAAGTTTAATTTATCAAATTTAACAAGTTAAATGACCTGAAACTAATAATTTAATGAAGTCTAAGTGAGTTGAGTTTATAAATCTATTAAAAAATAATTCTTGAGTCAGTTTGTAACTCACGAGTTAAATGAACCAAGGTGATTTAGCTAAACGAGCTTAACCAGCTAGCATGTTAATTGAGACTGGGTTAGACTCGGCTAGATACAGTTAGACAGTATTAAACTACCTCAAGTTTATTTAGTAGAAAAATAATAAAATAAAATAAAACACCAATAATATATAAAGAAGGGTTATTTTAGTCATAACACCGTTAAAATGGGGAACTAAATTTCGTCAGTTTTATTTGATTACACGCTGCTCTTCTTCCATCTCACTAAACTAAAACGAAACCAAATCATGCTTTTCAGAATCTGACCTCCGTGATCGCGAAAATGGAAGCTCCAAAATTCCAGAATGATTGATGGTTGCTCTGATCATGATTCAGCAGCAGTCACATCAGCAAGCTTCTTCTGCAACGGGGACGCTCCACAACAATTCCTCATCCTCTTCCTCCCTTAGGTCTTCTGTACTCGCTTCTTCAACTACCTCCGCCACACCGCTTTCCGCCCCGCCAAACAGTATCTCGCAGCTGCCGCTCTCTCTTTCTCCACTGAACAATCACGGTATCAGCCCCTCCTTGCACCGTCAGGGGCTGCCGCTTCCTACGCCTGCTAATGTTGACAATGTTACGACTCCGGTTATGCCGATTTCAGTCGCTTATCAGTCTGGTGAGCCTGGTTTAGCCATGCCGTGCCAGCTGGGGAGGGTCCGGCTGTCGGAAATTTCTCCTTTTGATGGTGCCCCCAGTGGACCATACGCGAGGGCTGTAGAGGCATTATGGAATTCCTTAAAGAGGCATAATGCTGCCCTCATAGAACTGGGGACCGAAGATACGGCTCTCATGCGGTGTGGTCTGGAGGGGGCGAGGTTGTACTTTAGATGTAAGGCTCAGCAGAGTCTTGGAAAGAGAACGCGTGCGGTTCACAAGTATAGAGCTGGAAGGTTAGGATTTTTTAACTCCTTATCTGATTCATCAAAATTAATATTTGACTGTTCTTGTGAAAGTTCGGGTGTTTTAGTTCATTTATTTATTTTTTATTTGTTATTTGGGTTGTGTTTTTCATAAGATTGATGACCATGATAACTTGATGAGCAGGTTGAATAAAATCTTTGTAATTTCAGAGATTGACAAATATCATATCTTTATATATCATGATCTCTTGGTGGGTGAAGTATCCTTATTAGATGGTATGGACTAAAATAGTCACATCATAAATTTTTTGGTGTGATCTTGAATGGATAGGTGGGGAACCATTGATTCCCATCACCTGAAGGGAGCTAGAACTTTTGGAATGACATTTTATGAACATTTATGCACAGCAATTTGATGTATTGTTGATAAATGGTACAAGCACTAACAATGCCTATATTTTGATTTATAGAAAATTTTGTTGAAAGTGTAAAGCAGCTTCTTAAATTTTGACCTAGAAATTTGTGTTCTCACGTAGTGTATGAAGTAAGTGGTGCTAAGCTTTTGTTCTCTGGTTACAAAGTATCATGATCATTTAGGCTGCATGAAATGAATTTGATCAAAGTTTTCACTTGATTGGAGAAATTTTCCTCACTAAATCTTCTTGTATCCTATCCTAAACATGCAATCATGTTTGTGGATTTATCATTTATGGTCATTTTCGTGTCTATTTTCATGTTGTAAATCAATTAATATTTGTACCAGGTCTTTGGAAGACTCTGACTTTTCTCCACCATGCATGGCTGACATCTTTAAGTGCATGGGTAAGGCGGCTCGTGTGGCTTTATGTGCTATTTCAAGACATCTTCGTCTGCGAAGCGAGTAAGGACGTTGGTGATGTATCTTATCTCTTTTTCGTACTATAAATAAGTTTTTGAAATTGGAATATGTACTTACAACAAATGAATATTTGCAGTGCCTTCAACCATTTACTTGATGATACCCCGTTGCCTGCTAGTGAGGTATCTTCATCAGTTGTGGTTGCAACATACTCGCATTCTTCATCGCACAATGGTAGAGGTTCTCTTGGGGGAGGGAAGTCAGCAGTGAATAGTGATTTTGAGAAGGGACTATTGACATTGATTTCTTCCGATACACCTGGTCTGCAGGTGTTCTTTGATCTTGAAGATTGATCATATGTTAGACAACATATGTTTAAATCTCTTTCTAATTTAAAATTCAGCAAAATTTTGGATTCTACTGATCCGTCTTAGTAGGGGGTAAAGATGTATCAATAACATATTTTTATGAGATGTTCTCAAATTGTGAAGATTTTTTTTCTTCTCCGCAGGTTTGTGATCCTAATGGTCGGTGGTACCTAGCAGATATTATGTCAGCTCCTGGTGATCTTTTATTACTAACAGGGAAGGCACTAAGCCATGCAACAGCTGGTCTTCGTCCTGCAGCATCATATCGAGTTACCTCGGATTACTCCTCCAGCACTAATGATAGTGGGAGGTATTTGTTTCTTAAATTCTGTTTTACTGAGATGATATTTCTTTGTTGCTGGGTTTGAATTACTCTATTCAGCTTGTGGTTGTAGGACATCACTTGCATTTAGGCTTATGCCACAGGCCAATGCTATATTGGACTGTTCTCCTATTGCAGCAGCCGGTCATGTCATCCCTCAAAGCTATGTGGCCGTCTCTGTGAGCCAATTCATGGATGACCTTTCTGCTGAGGAGGATGTTTTATGTACTCGTCCCGACAACAATTCTGTAAGTTTTTCTTTATAGTATAATCATTATCAATAAATGGTTCAAAATCTTGTATGGTACCCTGAAAGGACATGTTTATCATGTTTCCTCTTGCGATTTTTTAATTTCTGTCACATTAAATAGTGTACAAAATATTATAATAAATTGGCTGCGTTTAGATGCTCTTAGTTTTCTTTCTGAAAGTTTGATAATGTTCAGCACAGTTTAAACAATGGCCTTGGAATTTTTTAATCAGGCAGCTGCAAATAGCTTTTGCTGAAGTTTATATGTATATGCACACTTTTTTTATCTCAACATATCTAATCTAGACTTCCTAATTTACAGAATACCCTGAACACATTAAATAAGGAAGCCTCATTAAGGACTACTCTGTCAGATCCAATATCGTGAGTCATTATTTAGCAGTGTATATATCATCTTCTAATCTGTTGTTCTGTCTTTCATATCTTCGTATTCAGTTTATTTCAAATTCTCAGAGCTGCAGATTAATCAATTTGCATAGAATCAATTGCTTATTAACGCTCCTTATTTAGAAGAATAATTATTTAATTTATAATCTGAAATTTGCTGATTCAGATTGAGCATAATAAGCAAGTCTACCTTTAAGTCTAGTAAATTCAGAAAAGTAACTGTCAAATATTCAATTAAAATTTTTATTCATGATTGGTTGAATTATGATTGTGTAAATATCTCTACGTATATTCTGTTCACTTTTAATTAGCATATTGTTGTAGAAGTATTTTAGGCTGTCCCTAATAATAAGGGGTTGATGATATAGCATTTTGAATTATGAAATTTCATATATTCATATCGGCTAAAGCTAGTAAATTGGCAATGTAAGGGGCTAAAGCTAGCAAATTGGCAATTTAAGTATTTTCTATTATAAATGAATGAAAGATTTTTTTTTTCATCTAGCATTATATAAGAGCCCAAGAGGGTGATTTTGGAATTGAGAATTTTTGATGGTTGGGGCCTGTATTTGTTTCTCATATCCTTTCTTTCTCGTCGATGAAACTTCACCTCTAGAAAGTTTAACCTCCAACCTTCATAGCTGGATCTTCTCTAAACTATTTGTCATTGATGGCTCTTATGTTTGATGGTAAAATTTTACATCACCAACCTTGTCTATCTCTGGCTGTGCTTTGTCATGATCATTCCATAACCTTCGCTCGGACAACAAGAGTTTTGTTTTTACCCCACTAAATATGTTCTCGGCACCATCTGTACTAGCTAAACCAGAGCAATTTTCTTTTGGTATGTTGAACAATTTTTGTACTCTAGATATGGGCAAAATTGTGGTTGAGAAGAAATTGCTCTAAGTTAATGATGATGTCAATCCATGTGGGTTATGAGTAAAAATGGAATTCAACACATTAGTTATCGGCCCTTTTTGGTCGATAATCCATCTTCAAAACTGTGTGAATCATGAGTCTCTGATACTAAATTGATAGGACTCCAGAAATTACAAGAGGATTCAAGAAGATTTCATAGAAGAAAACCATAAAAATTATAGACTACCGAGTACAATGGCAGCTCGCCACACCCAAAAACTCTTACCCAAATTTTCATTGTCCTCCACTAATGGCTAATTTCTCCTATATATAAAAAATATCTCATCCCCCGTTGCGTATTTTCCCACTAACATTGTAATTCCATAACTAATGTGTTGAATTTTATTTCTACCTTTGACCCTCATGGATTGGCCCTATCAATTTGATAGGACTTGTGAATATAGCAGAAATTGTGTCAACAAAAGGGGCTCAAATCAACCTTGAGGCGTTCTGTTTTAGGTGAAAGCTTCTGAATCTACTTCCCATTCTGGATTTAGCAAATCTAAAATAGAGAAGCTGTTTCTTTTATTTTGCTGTTTAATGCATAAAATGGTCAATGTTCTCTTACTCAGATAGGTCTAATTTCAAATTTCATGTTTTGAGAGCTTTTTCCACTTTCTTCTAACCTCTTGGGTAATTGACTTGGCTGTCATGTGGGTATTCCATTAGCCTCTTATAGCGCCATTTAAAGGTGTCCTACATCTGCCTTTAACTTTCGATTATCACAAACTATGTACTGTTTTTCCATATGTTTTAGGACCAAGTCAAAGTGAAAAAGGTTGGACATGCTAAAGGGCTTTACTTTCTTGATATTCCTCATGGTTTTAGTGGCTATAATGCTCAGTCTGGTGGTTGATTAACATTGTAAGTTCCTACTCTCGTTGTGACCAAATTTGGCTTCGTCGTAAATGTTTATGATGTCCATCCTTTCATGTTCTTCATACATGTTTCCCTTTTTCAAACTCTCGATGTAAAATCTTTCAGCTGGGAAGTCAGTGAGATTTCTAACATTGTAAAGTTTCCTTTTTGCTATGTTATGGAAACTTTTTTGTTCTCTTCTCCTTGATCCATAATGATGTCATCAGACCATCACTCATCCTTTTTGTCATTTGAGGCACCTCCTTTTTCCAAGTTGAAAAGTGATGCTGGGAGAACCATTGTTTACAAGCAGCTACCAAAATTGACGATGTACGACTCAACAAATCTATAGTCGTTTGTCTTCCTCTTCCATCATTTGCTCTGTTAGGTTACCCTTCTTGGAGCTATTGATTCAGATAGGATTGTGTATTCCTCCTAAATAACTAGTAGGATCTGCTTTAGTGTTCTTCTTCATGCATTTTATACATCTCGACATAGCCAGGTGATGTAGGATGAAATCAAGAAATTAAAAATAGAAGACGAAGAGGAATGAGGGAAATCAATAGATTGGGAAGAAGTTGGAAGAAGGGGATTGGAAGATAGTTGCCATTTTCAATAATCATGATTAACATGATATTACCCTAGAGTCATACATGTAAATAAAATAGAAAAACCCTAGATGGTGAATAGAAGATGAAAAGAATTAGTCCATCAATTCAAACCATAAATAAAGCATAATAAAATAACTAAAAACATTAGTATATGATGCCCTTATCAATTTTTTAGGGATAGGAGAAATGAGGCTTCATTCATGGCTGAAGATCCATGGGCGAAGATGGCATGACCTTCAAAATTTCAAATTACAGGAAAAAGACTAACGAGAATATGTATAAGATGACTCTTTGAAAGTAAGGGTCTGTCATGACATTCAAAATTTCAAATTACAGGAAGAAGGAAGTTCTGAATGTGTATTGTAAATCTATTGTTTAAGAAATAATAACAAAAGTAGGGAACTCTATAAAAGCAGAGATGAAGAATGAAGTTCTTAACGTTGCAGATCAAAGAGGAAGTCTTCAATGTGTACTATAGCATCTATTGTTCAAGAAAATAAGAACATGTTGCTCTGATACCCATTTGATGTAGGATGAAATCAAGAAATCAATAATGGAGTTCCCATCACTAGGTCTTTAGAATTCAAATTCTTTATTTTGGATATTCTAGAATAGTGTAGGTTAAAACTAATATTTAGTGATGTGATTGTTCTCTTTTAGAAATGTGAATGAAAGATTTGTCTCATCCAACGATAACAACTGATCGCAATTCCCATATATAAACCTAAACATATGTAAAAGAAGTTTACTAAGCTACAAAGTTGTCTGTAGTGAAAGTAAGAGAATACTAGAGTGTAAAGTTGCTAATTCTTACCTTGTTTATATTTGTTTTACGATATAGAGCCCTTTGAGTAAAGCAATGGGATATAAAGGGTACAAAGAAAGCTACTCTACACTTTGTCCTTTTTGAAATGTTTGTCTTTGTGGATGTGTTTTGTACAATAAGGCATCGGATTGTGAACCATGCTGATAACTGATTTCTTTTCAGTCTAAAATCATATGATGCTTAACCTCAATGTTAAGATTTGTCAAATAGTTTTTTAGCGAAAGTAACTCTTAATCACCTAAGCCATAGCAGCCTTGAAATAACTTTTGTGTATTACTTGTCCATATCACTAGATGACCTCTACGGATGGAACAATAGTTTGATGTAGATCTACTATTTAACATATCTAACATAATGTGATGCATCCATATATGCTTTCCAACCTATGTTCTGAATTATTCTTAAATAAAAGTCCTTTACCTGAGTAACTCTTTTAGTAATGAAGAAATTTATATGCCTCTTGAAGATACTCTTTGGAATCATGCTTATACAGACTCATTTCGCTGACCCCATATGCAATATTTGAAGGTGACTAGTAAATAAGTCAGCCTCCAGGTTTCTGATACATTCCTCCTCATTTTGTGATCTTCCAGTATTTGAATGGATTTTATTGGATTAGTACTTGGTCTCAACCTGAATTCCTATTGTCTTTTAACAAGTCAGTAATATATCTATGATGTGAGGTATACATTTCTTCTTCGAGTGGGCAGTCAATGCCCATGAAATATTTTAACTTACCTAGCTCTTTTATCTTAAAGTCTCTCTCGATGGACAGTGTCTCCTTGACTCCTTTTCTATTGGATCATTCAGTGCCACAATGATGTCATTACAGTTTGCTCCTTTTCTATTGGATCATTCAATGTCAGGATGATTTCATTGTGCTTCATGTGTATATTATGGTAATGATCTATTTCTGGCCTAGGGTTAATGATACATGGTAGTACTCAATATCAGTTCTATCATCTTGACTTCTATTATATAAATTTTATCATATCGAATATATGGTAATATATTTTAGGTATAAAAGTTGATCTTAGATAAGGTTTTTCTTAAGGTGTCCTGGTCAATTTTGAAAAAACATGCAAGTATTAGTGATTTTAGGGAGAAAAGAGTTTCAAAGGCATGACATAGTCATGGAATCTTTTTCATCCTGGAGTGGAAATTT
Organism: Begonia peltatifolia; assembly: GCA_022433055.1. Classification (NCBI taxonomy): domain Eukaryota; kingdom Viridiplantae; phylum Streptophyta; class Magnoliopsida; order Cucurbitales; family Begoniaceae; genus Begonia; species Begonia peltatifolia. Next base: position 514,342 of record CM039519.1, on the reverse strand, counting down.
AAGATCATCAGAGGATGAACCTGGGTTCAAAAAGTAATAAAATTTATCCTTGCCATTCACAAAAGTTCTAACCAATGTGACCAATTTTAGTAGTTACTGCCTATAAATCAGTAAAGATAGGTCAAACTTTGAAGATCATCTATGGCAGAAGATGGTGGTGGGATTGAGCTTGAAGATGACACAGAGCAGTGGCAGAATTGTATTAAACATGATGGAGATGTTTCAGTGAAAAAAAATTGGAATAAAAACCCAAGACCAATCCAACTTTATAAAACGGCAATAAATTGGCAGAATTTTTTTTTTTGATGCATCGGTGACTGGCCGAAACAAAAAAATAAAAAGAAATGTCAAGTTCTTTGGGCTTTGATACTTTATTGAGAAGAATGATTATTTCATTCATGATATTAAAATTGCTGAGTAATCACTAATGTACTAGGCAGTCTTTAAAATTTAGAAAATTGAAAAGGTTAGAACTATCTTAAACCCTTTACTCTAGGGATAAACTTTAACCATGCCTATATAACAAGTTAGTATATATCTAATTTAGTTACATGAACTGCAATGATAGCTGTAAATAATGGAATAAGTACAATATTTTTGACATATGAATATCAGATCTATGATGATATTGTAGCATGGATCAGGCTGCTCTCTGTGGAAAGGAAAATGCAGGGGAGAAGCTAACAAGAACCTAGACATTCATGTCATTACATATTGACCGGATTGTAGTATACCTTATTTGGAATTAACATTTACCTTCTCTTGTTCTGTACAAAATGGAAATGTGTAGCGGAGCATTCCTTGAAGATGCAATGTTTGTTTCTTGTGGACATTCTTTTGGTGGTCTCATGCTGAGGAGGGTTATTGAGATGGTAAGATCGATCATGAACTCCTTATTTTGGTTACAAGGTTGCAATAATTGCTATGAAGAAACAGGAGCATTGCGCGCGCGCGCACACACACACTAATTTCTTCCTTAGGTTCACGTGTCAATGGTTTTTTAAAAATTTCTTCTCTGAGAAAGTTTTGAATTATTTCTTATAGCATAAATATACTTGCTACTCAATGGACTGGCACAAAACTTTAGTAATACTAATTTTGGTTCGCTAATTTCTTGTTGAGATAAAAATAATGAACATAATGAAGTTACCTAGATGAACATTGAGTCTAAAATATATAATGAACGATGAACATTGATTATCATAAGATTAAACTGTCCTTTTATCGTCTTTTCTCTGTGCCTAAATATAAAGTGTTTAACTTGAACTATTGTTTGATCCAGTCTAGATGTACACTCTGCAATGCTGAAATAGAGACCGGATCATTGATCCCCAATCTTGGTATGTTACAAAATCTACTTTATCACTATTGTTTTGTAAACATCTTTAAAGTAGAATCTCTCTGTCTCTCTCCCTCTCTCTCTTGGAGTCAAGGAATTAATTTCTTTTGGTTTTGTTATTTTAAAATATGACATCTAGGTCAATGCAAATGTATTTAAGTACAAAAATATTGAACAGAAGAGCTATAAACATCTGCCACCTTAAACTAGTAATTGTCTTTTAGTTGAGGGAGGGTGTCATTTAACTGTAAATTAAATTGGTAACAAGAGAAAGTTCATGGTTACTTTTGTCTGTATAAATAGTTTTGACTATCAATTGTCAGTACCTCGTCAGTTTAAGATCGTTTGTGTACTTTACCCAAATACATATCTTTTTGTCATATTACTTCTCTGAAATGCAATAAGAGAGTGCTGGTGTTTTTTTTTTTCATTTTTCAATGTTAAGTATTTTCATGAGATCTCAGATCTTTTTCATAGATTTAAGTTATTCATACAATAAAGATAGATTGTGAATCTGGAATTCCCAAGAATCTTCCATATAAAAATCTTTGAAGTGTTGAAACATCTTGTTTGTTTATTTTCTTTCTAACTGTTAAAATAATATGTTGAGTGTCTTTCTTTAGCTGCCTAAATTGGAAACCAAATTTTAGTAGCTCTTAGAACCTAATGAATTAGTAAAAGCAGAAACTCAAAGCATCAGAGACAGAGAGATAGGAAGAGCTACCGAATCAGGGGTTACTGATTTTCAGGCGCCTCAGACTTCGCTGCCAGCCAAAACAGCTTCACCCTTCATCCGCCGGTGCTTCCATCGTAGGGTTCTGTCCTTGTTTCAGACGTTGCCCATAGTCTTCTGCTATTGGTCTGTGGGCAGAAGTTTCCCTCTTCCAAAAGGGAGTCTGCGTGTTTTCTCTAGTTGTCTTCAAAGGTGCTCCAGGGTCGTTAACAGAGGTGGTCGTCAAGCTCTTCCCAACCATACTTTGTCGTCTTCAAGTTGTTTCTCTCTCGAAACCTTCAAGCTTTGTCAGTCAACATTTTCGAAGCTATGATTGTTGAATGACCTGAATCTAAAAGCTTAAGTACAATTATGACTCATGTTACTGAATGTATGAAAAATGGTGAATTTTGTTGGACACTGGCAGCATCTAAAGCTTTCAGCACTATTAAAATCCGAATGGCGGAGGCTCGGGTTATGCGACTTTCTTGTTTTTCAAAAGTTTTTGAAGTTGAATATGATGCATCGAGAGTGAGAATTGGTAGCGTTCTTAGACAGGAGCGACATCCCATCTATTGGCGTCATGTATGTAGTCATGCAAGCCTTGCACTATTGGCGTAACTACTTGTTACCGCAAGAATTTGTGCTTTATTCAGATCATGACGTCTTACGATATCTCAATTCTAAAAAACGGTTGAACTTTCGTCATGGTCATTTGATTGAGTATTTGCAAGCATACTCATTTGTACTAAAATACTGGAACAGTGTGGAAAATCAAGCAGTTGATGCACTAAGTCGTCGTGTATCTTTACTAAATATGATGAGTGCTAAAATTATCGGTTTTGAAAGACTCAAAGAAGCTTATGAGTCTTGCCCCAATTTTAAAGACGTTGTCCTCGTCTTGAAAAATGGGCAATCGGGTGACAACCAAGGATGATTATCTTTTTAAAACTAACAAGTCGAATATCCTTCAAACTTCGGTTCGAAAGTTCATCATTTGAGAAATTCACACAAGTAGGTTAGCTGGTTACTTTGGACAAGATGAAACGATTGAAGAAGTTTAACTTTAGTTCTATTGGTCTAACTTAAAGAAAGATGTAGGCAAAATAATTAGTACTTGTAGAATTTGTCAAACGGCTAAACAAAGATGTCAAAACACTGGTCTTTACACACTTCTACCTGTCCCCAATCGCCCTTGGAAAAATGTTAGTATGGATTTCGTAGTAGGAATTCTGCGCACCCCAGTCTATCTTGGTCGTTGTGGATCGTTTCTCCAAAATGACACACTTTATTCTATGTAATAAAACGTCTGACGCGTCTAAGATAACTCATATTTTAATGAGATTGTCAAAATATATGGTCACCCTAAGACCATATATTTGGATAGGGACGTACGTTTTACTAGTTACTTTTGGAGAACTCTATAACACATAGTAGATACAACACTTAAACTGTCGACTGCTTATCATCCTCAAATCAATGGTCAAATTGAAGTTATCAATAGAAGTTTTGGTAGCTTGTTAAGATGTTTAGTTAAAGAAAATCTCAGTAATTGGGATGTTATTCTCTCCTTTGCTCAGATTGCATATAATAACTCTATAAACCGATCCTTAGGCATGAGTCATTTTGAAGTTGTTCATGGCTTTAAATTTAGGAAACCTTAGACCTCCTCCCTATGTCACCGCATGATAGTGTGTCTATGACGATTGAAAGTTTTGTCCAACATTTTTATGATTTGCACGTGGAAATCAATAAATAAATAAATACTAATAATAAATTATATAAACTACGAACTGATTAACACAAACCATATGTTGAATTTAATGTTGGAGATTATGTTATGGTTCGAATTCGCCATGAGCACGTTCATCCAAATCAGGTTTTAAATTGTAAGTTCGTAGTGTTGGTCCTTTTAAAGTTTTAAAACGAATTGGTTCAAATGCTTATGTTGTTGATCTCCCATCTCATTTTGGTTATCATCCTACTTTTAATGTCGAAGATTTGGTAGCTTATAAATGTCATTTTTGTCCATTTGTTGATCATTTTCTACCCCCGTCTATTGATTTTAATTATATATCTGTTAACTCTGTTTCCTTCATATCTCCTATCACGAAACAAAATAATAAAACTCGTGGTATTTTAGATAAACATATTATATTTACTAGTGACGTGAAAGCTAACGCTTCCTTGTTCGTTGGGTGGATTGACCAGACTAATTGTACGCAAATTTCTAGAGAGACACTTCAACATTTGGATCCAGACCTATTGGAGTTCTTTCAAAGTCATTAGAATATTTCTTTACCTAATTCCGAGATGGTTCGAAAAAATTCTCGATTTAGTCCTCCGGTCACACAAGTTTATGGACGTCGATCGAAGGTTGCTCAGACGCTTAATTTATAGTTGGGAGATTGATTATCTGCTGCATTAGGGTTTTTTCAATTTGACTGGGTTGTTTCTCTTACCCCGAGAGAATTGATGAGGATATTATTTAACGTTATAATTATTTGTTATTTTTCTTTTTTATTTATTAATAGTCTAGTTTTTTGTTACTTATTTTATGATTCATCAATATTCTAGTTTTTCAAACTTTTAGAATAATATCACCTATTTTTCTATTTAAAATTCAGCATTGTAACTAAAGAGAGATTGTTGAAGAACATTTTTCTAATTGAATGAAAACATCTCTCTTCTTCCTTTCTCATTTCCATCTTCTTTCATATATCATTTCTATTAATCTCATTCATTACTTAAATCTTCCACACCTGCCGCCTACATCAGTAGTCCTTGTAGATTATTTAATCGATAAAGTAGAGATTTTGTGAAAAACTTTTAGAAATTTCCTAGCTGGAAATATGTCATACCCTAACTCTCTCTTTCTTCATGCATAGGATATTAATTTTCTGTGGAACACAATTTGGAATAAGATCCAAGGAGTAGATTAACAATAGTTCTAATAAAAGTTGCAAATTTTCCTTTCAATTTTGTTTTTCCATGACATATGCCCTTTATTATGCTTAGCAATTTAAAAAAATCGGATGGTTATGTTGTGGAAGGGGACAGTAGAGAGGTATAATGTTCTTTTCTACGTGATCATATGTTGATAGCTGCCTAGTTCCCTTTTTTTTTTTGCTCGCCTCTCTACAGTAAATGCATTTTCTGGTTGAGGGGAAGTGATGAATAGGCATGTAAGTCATGGTCTTATGTTGTTATCATGGGATATCTGGATCTCTCAGCATGTTAAGATTTACTTATACATTATCGAGATAATTTTCCCATTTTTTTCTGAGTGCAGATAATTTCTTACTGTTGAAAAATTATGAGTACTTTCCTATGGAAGAACAATTGTATAGTTCAACTCCACACTTTCTTTTCTTTACAAGCCACTGTAATCTCTTTACCAATGTATATAATTCATTTTTCTGCAAATGTTCTCTCTGTTAATATATTTTGACAAAGATCACTTTCTTTGCAGCATTAAGAGCTGCAGCGGTAGCTGTGAAGTGTGAGGATGAACGAAGATTATTTCATAATGCTTCTATAAGAAAGCGTCGGAAGGATGTGGGTGACCAAACGGAATCCATTAGAAGACCAAACAGGGTATATTTAAACATGACTTCTTTTGCTTTTGTAATCTGGTTCTACTCTGGTGTCATTTTTACTAAACCTGAACTTTGAATCTTTCAAATTTCAATTTCTTTTTTGAAGTGGGAGTTTTCCATGTGATTGAAAAGTTAAATGCCCAGGACATATACATGCGCTATTCAGTGCTGCATGTTACATCAAGTTATTCCTTACAATTGTTACCAAAGAATAATAGTGATTAATAAATTTAGAATCTTCATGGTTTGTCACACTTTTTTTATCATAAAATTTAAAGAGATCTCAGTGAGCAGATGGTTGATCAAGGTTCTTAATTAAATATGAAGTTTATACATTATTTTGAAAAAAAAAAAAATCATGATACCTTATTTCTTCGTAGGAAAATGGTGAACTTGCTGTGGATGAAGTAATCAATCGTGGGGTCCAGTATCCATTTGCAGTAAATGAGAAAGTAATAATTAAGGTTAGCCTTTTGATTTTCTTCGTCAATTGCTGTCTTATTCTGGTTGATTAAGAAATTTTGAAAGGAATACACTTGTACTCTAACAGGGAAATAGGAGGACACCAGAAAAATTTGTTGGGAAGGAGGCCGTCATTACATCCCAATGTCTCAATGGCTGGTGAGTTTCAAAAAGTAACTACTTGCACTTCACTGCTTTCTTTTGTACATTAAATGAGTAAAAAGTGAATTTATTGGGAGAGAATAAGTAAATATAGAGAGAATAGAGGAATTTAGGGAGAATCAGAGGAAGTAGAGGGAGGAAATATTAAACAAGAAGCAATATCTTTATCAATTCAATAATGTAGTCTTAGGACTCTGTAAGGACAGAACTTAAGAATCTATTTGTACACACCATGATGGGTATAGAACTCCATTATCAAAAAATAAACGAGGATTGATTTAACGAGAATCCCTAAACCAATCACAAGGATCACAATAGTGCCAAAGACTCGAAAACCGTAGAAAACTACTATGAACATTTCATTGATCACAATATTCATGATTCCCTTAAACTAAATCCCCTCCCTTCTATTTATAATAAACTACACGATAAACTACCCTAATATTAATTTCTAAATTACCCCTTCATTATTTCCCAAAACACGAGAATGCCAATACTGCTAAAACTCGTTTAACATTTAAAATATCTTAAAAGTAGCAAACTAAATAGCAAGGATTTCCCGTCTGCCTGAAATATCATTTCTTTCCTCTTGAGAAAAAACACGGTGGCTTCAGTTGATTAACTCAAAATAAAAACAAATTCAGGAAATATCAACTGGGCATTGGTCTCGACGGAATCAGTAAATTTCTTAGAGATAATTTCATTATTTTTTTGGTTAATACATTTATCATTGAACCATGGATTGTTTCCATATAACTCTCATGCCGAGATAATAAACATTGTTTTCATTGGAATCTATTTGTTTCCCCTCTTCTCAGGTATTTGCTTAAAATCGTGGAAAGTGGAGAAAATGTTCGGCTCCAGTATCGTTCGCTCAGGAAGATCGCAAATCCACTGATCACCATCGAGGATACCTGCCCTTCACAACCCAGTCAGAACAGGAGCTCATAAAATAAGTTCGATTTTATTAGACAACTGAAGATTGTAAAAATGTAGAACGTTTATTCGATTTTTTTAGGTACTTGTTAATACGAGGTAGTGGATGAGATGAAGGTGCTAGGAAATGCTTTTAAGACTTAAGGAAAAGTAGCTGATTGGGATTGGACTTGAACACAAGAAATTTACCCTCAATTTGAAGCATGCAATAAGGATAATTCAATTCTGTTTGTGTGATTTTGAGAGGACTAGACATCGTCCCATTTACATTTTAATTTTACAATGTAATCATACGCTCTAATTTGACGGTTATATGACATACATTATCGATCTATTATCATCGAAACTTGTTCTTTGATAATACTTGATAGACACAAATCAAGCGGAATGTGATAAATAATATGTCGCAAAACAAACCCACACGCCTAATCCATGCAGATACTGCTGCAACTTCGATCTGATTCATAAGCTCAGCTAGCTAATACAAATTCAATACTTGATCGATCACGTACATATAGAATAGAATTATGTTTGATAGGGTATAAAAGTAACAACAGCATAAGAACATACATGTTTATGACCGTTTCGTGAAAAATAATAAAACAAAATGGAGTTTTGTTTAGAGAATCATGATTCTAGAGACTAGAAAGTAATCAAATCTGGTAAAACAATCGGAGTTTGAGTTGGTATTACTTTTGTGTCAGCTGTGACATCATTCCCAGCCGTTGATTCTCCATCAAACAGCTCCCATTTCTCTGTAATAGTAGTCTCCAGAGCTAGCTTTGAATCCTTCTTCTCCTCCACCAACACCATGGCTTTCTCTTTCACTTCTTCCTTCTCTTTATCTTCTTCTGCAACCATTTGACTCGAGGCGCCATTGATTATCCTTTCCAAATCTCGAATATCTTCTTCCGGAATCTTGTCAAGTTTCGGGATTTCTGATGCGTTAAGAACCCCCATCTCTCTGCAAACCTCGAGGTAGACGGAGAGATCTTCAACCTGCTTTGCCGCCTTTTGGATGATACTAAGAGCCATAGCTGCTTCCCCCTTCAATGGCGATGCGTATATTCTCAACAATACTCTGGCAATTCCGCTGCAGATTTTGCTGTAGATGTCGAAAATCTCGATTACTAAGTTATTCATGGCCTCTATGATTAAACTCGCTCCTTTTTTCATGGCATTGTCTTGTGGTGTTATTTGGAGGAGCATATCAAGCATGTGCTGCCATTTTTGTAACTTTTGGATCTCCTCGATCAATTCCAGTTCCTCCTATCGTACACAACATGAAAGGATTAGCTTACTTTTTAAGGTGGTGGCTAAAAATGAAGCATACAGGAAAATGAACCTGTTGATTTGTCTTGATGCTGGAATTCTTTTTCTTCACGTCCATGGATAAGAATGCAGACTTGTGATCTAAGTAAGTGTAGTACTTTCGAACGAACACATTGTATCCCCACGTTCTGTTGAAAGTGGAATGGCCGTCGCTGAAATTCGAGAGATCAAATGGCAGCCTTCCGATTTTCTGAACAGACGGGTATTTGCAACAGAAAACGCCATGAATGAGCATCAAACCCTTCAGAGCCACCACCCAACTTCTGGTTTTCTCCATTCGATTGGTCAGGGCCCACGCGAGAGGCCTTACATAAATGGGCGACGTTCGAATCCATTGGAACACTCTTCGAGCGCTCTTGTAGTCAACCATGGTGTCGTCGTGGCTGGTCGCTTTAATTATCAGAGCCTCCAGGTCCGGATGACGGTACGGAGTTCTCCGGGAGAGGCTCGCTGCCCATATGCTGTTTTGGTCTTTAAGAGCTCCGGCGGCTCTTTTCCAAAACTTCATTCTCCGATCTTCCTTCGTTTATTATCTCCGGCATTTGTTAATGTGTCTGGGTCTGTGTTTTTTCTGCCATTTTTGGGCTTCCTCTTCTTCTAATTCTTCTGGTTTTCTCTCAGTTTCCTGGTCTGTTGTACATGAAGCTATAATTAGACGTGCAGAAATTAGTAAATAAAGAAGGTGATTTGAGATGGATCCAGCCTTGCGTCCCTTAATAATTGGTTATTTAGTTTGTCTTTCTGATTGAACGCGCATTGTCGTTTATTCTCTTGTTTTGCAGTGAGTTTCATACGTTGACTTGGTCTTTACTTTTCCGTTTTGGGAAAGATTTATGTACATTAAAAGTATACTACGAAGCAATACCAAATAGGCAGCCCTTCTTTACATAGGATATAACATAATTAATTACCCAATATCATATATTGTATGTGAGCGTAGTAGCATCATCTGGCAAGAGATTAAATAGGTGGATTGGAACTCTAGCTCGCTACAGTAGCTGGCAGATCGAGCTTAGCACCGGCCATAAAGCAGGTTGAGTCAAGTCTTTCTTCTGGGCTCGCGAGCCCGTTTGTCCCTGTCCCGAGCAAGCTCGCCAATGTACCAGCTCGCTGGTAAACCCTCAACCCAACCTGCTCCCTCATCCCGCCCATCCCACTCTTTCTCTTTAGTGATTCTCTTCTAAGAACCCAAACTTTCTTAGAGCGCTGCTGGCCGCTTTTTGCTTCCAAGTCTCCATCTAAATTTTTTTTTTTTTTTTTTTCTAAATCAATTTTTAAATGTTCAAAAACAAAAATACATGTAAAAAAATTAGTCAATTTAAACCCATTAACAAATATCAACCTATTTCAAATGGGATAAACACAATATTCTCTTTTCTATTTATACGCTTCTACCTAGGGATGTGTCGAATCGACCCGACCAATGAGACCCGAACTTAACTGACTGCTATGAGTTGGTTTAGTTCGGTTATTTTAAGTACTTATAATTTATAAGTTTGATTTTAAAATAATTTTTCTGATTTGGTTCAATTTTTGATTTGAGAGTCAAAAGCGAAAACAATTGAACTGAATTTCTCATTCTAAAAACTCCAAGTCCTTAACTTTACCAAGCAACTGCTCACCCAACCCCATGGTTCCTTGTTCCCACCCCAACCCCGAATTCTCTGTTCCAAAGCTCTCTCCTCCCGACTCTCAATTTTGTCTTTTGGCTCCTAACTCTAAACTCTTGTACGTTGTCCCACTTCTGAAGCCCTTTTGTCTCGATGTTCTTCTTAGCCCTCTCTTTTTGGAGACATTCATCTTACAACTTCATCTTGCCTAAAAAATCACATCTATACAACTTCAAATGAGTGAGTTATGTTTTTCCAAAGTTAACTCATTTTCTGGGCTAGAACATAATTTTGAATTTCCCAGCACTCTTTACCATTTTTAATATAACTCTCACTACACAAATCCTTTTGCCTTCAAATTTGGAGAACACTTCTATCATTATCCTAGACTAGAAGCTATCCAAATTTCAGTTCTAAAGTCCAAGTGTTCGATGATTTGTGCTTGCTGGAAGTTATTGCTCTCTCGACTTAAAAAAGTACATAACCAAGAACACCACTTTTGTTATGTTAATTTCCATTCCCTTTTTTTCGCACGGCAGATTACTGCTCACTCTTTTAAGTTTTAAGCTATTATCATATTCCAATTTCAATTTTAAGTTCTAACTAAACGTCTAAAATTGATCCTCTTGGACAACTTATTCAGTGTTTTGGTGCTTGTTGACAATGGACAATGGATCAGTGGTCCACTGGTGCTTTTTGCTCAGTCATCATTGAATTGGTTAGCGAGCTCTTCGTAAGCCTTGAGGAGTGAGGTATGTAATGTTTGTGTGATTATTTATGACTTGTTTTTATTGGAATAAATGAATATGATTTGTTTGAGTGATTGTTTGGATTAAATGAATATGCTTTGTTTATTCCTCATTTGGATTAGAATTTGGATATCAATTGCATATTGATGTTTGTTGGAAAACTATTGATTTGAAAGAAATTTGTGTTTAAATTATGAATATGATTGTCTTCGTACTTTTTTTTTTTTTTTTTTTTTTGAAAAAAAAAATATAATCATGATGTTTAGAATCATTTGGATTAAGAATATTGATTCTAGTAAACCTAAAATTTTCTGTATTAAAAATCGATATTGAGAATTTTTTTTATTTTTAAGTGATTGATTATCGCTTATTGCTTTTACCTGATTTGCTTTGCCTGTTTAATTACACAAAAAAAGAAAAATATATTTTATTCTGCTATGCATTTTCGACCTTTAGACTTGATATTAGTCTTTTTCTCCACACAATTCATTAAATTTACACATATTTCTAATTTTAAAATATACAAAAAAACTACCCACAAATCTCGATATCTCCTCGATGTTTTTATTCCAACTTACTACTTTCGATTCCAAGAAAAATTTTTGGTTTGAAAACATTTGCAAAAATACACTCTTTTTCCACCTTTGATCAACTTCACTCCTGGGTTTCTTACTCTCCCAATTCCCACTAACAACCTTAAATTAGGTTTGGTTTTATAAAAAGTTTTAACGTAAAAATTTACAGCTAAATCCAATTTGTCCTTTGTAAAAGACCATTTCACCTCTCATTCCAAGGATAATTACAATTAAACCAAGCTTAATTAAAATTAAACTAAATTAAATAATTTAATTAATGTCTGTCACGTCATATGTCCCTATTGATCGAAACTTTTCGCAGTGACAATAACTACATCACGTTAACAGGTGCCATACTAAAACTTCAATCATTTCAATTTATTTGCACCAGAAGAAAAAAAAGGAGAGGTAATATTGATCCTTAAATATTAAATCGAGCATGTGGGCACAAGTTCAATGGTCACAGCTCGTGCTGTAAGTATAAAAGCCTGGTTTGGCAGGAAGTGCAGTAGGTTTGTTTTGAAGTCCCAGCACGAAAGGTAGCAGCACACACAGTGGAATTCTTGGACAAAGCAGTACTCATTCCATTATACCTTCTTTCCTGGGTCTGAAAGAGGTTGCGAGAGATCTGTCTCATGTCATGGCATGGTTTTCTATTAAAATAGAAATTGATACACTCGATGACATTTCAATCTGACACGAGTGACATAATTATACCCCTCCTATTTGCAAGGTAAAAGAGTAGTATTCACAATATACATACTATGACTAGTAATGCGATACAAGTAATTTCCGAACTCTTATAATAGAATATAATAAGAATATAAAAAGAATAAGAAAAAAAAAACAAGTCAAAAGCTTTTCATACTTGTTTTTTGGTCATACATAATTATAGAATGAATTTCCAATAAGAATTTTTACACTCCTCAAGTTTTACTACTACGCATTTTTAACTATACAAAGTCAAAAGTTAACCTCACTATTCTTACGTTAAGTATTGACTTTAAATTGAGATAATTTTCTATTCCTTTACCCACTTGACTCGATCTTAAATTCAATTCATAGCTTATGACTTATACTTCCATGTATCATTTTATTTCGAAAAGTTTGATACAATACATTTGATTATAGAGCATCCCAAAACAACACATATAAAATTTATAACCTAACCAAACTTCCAAAACCAATACCAATTCAAGTGATAACATTATATATATATACACACACGCGCACATGCAAGTTCTATATCATCATAAACAATCCAATGCTACAATCCATAATCACCATTTAATTAACATTTACTGATTAAACAAGTGCATTTTAAATTTTCAAGTTACTATATAGGTCATATCAATAGTTTTGAATTGTTAGTTTTTGCATTTTTTTTAATATTTATTTATGTCTCTCTCTTTTTGGTCGAGTACAAGCAAAATCTCAAATTTTAGGGACATTTGACGAGTGAGTTTTATACTAAGCATTTGAGTTTTTTCATTACAACACTCATTCCGAGCATTATAAGCGCTCACATGGAGAATTCAGAAACCAACAGCTCAACACGACAACGTTCATTCCGAATCTCTAGATTCAAAAATAAATTTTACTATTGCATGAAATTTTTTAACAAATTCATCATTTTTTCTTTCATACACAAGAGCAAACTTATTACTAAAAATAGTTAATAAATTTAACAGATTTAATGGATTAAAATCATCAATGATATCAAACGGTGAATAATATCTAATAGAATTAAAATCATTTAAAACTATAAAATTTGATTTGAAGTTCTCAAAATATGTATCCATATTTTTGTTATAAACCAAGTTGTGTTCAAAGTATTCAATGACAAATTTTCCAATCAAATATTTCGACATATTGTTTATCAACCTTATACATAGAATGGGTACAATATATAAATCATATGGTTTTACCAACTACTTAAACCAATTTGACGTTTCTGGTTGACTTGAAACTAACGTACTTGGTACGAGATCTTTTTACTTCTCAATCTCTCTCAACGGAAAAATTTATCTTCAGAACTCCTTGAAAATTTCATGTTTATTTTTCTACAAAAGAAAAGAAACGACACTTAGAAGAAAACTTGTTAAGTCATTAAATGATAAATAAACATCTTTATATAAAAGCAAAATCGTCTCGCGTTTATCCTTATTTTTGTTCATCAACACAACTTATTTTTCACTCGATTTTTGTTTTCTCTTTCTCTCGGTTTTTCATCCCTCTTTGTACTCTTTTTAACTATTTTTTTTCTACACTTTCTTTCTCTTTTTCGATCACTTTTTAATTTCTTTTCACCATCTTCTTTTTCTTTTTCGGCCCGAATCTTTTGGAACTCTTTTTGTGATTTTCTCTTGGCCTTCACTAGCTTCCCATTGCTTTGATGGTGTTACAATTACCATCCTTTCATCTTGGTCAAAAGAGTACTCGTTTTTTGATCCATCGGTCTTGACTTTTTGTAGAAAAACAATGGTAGCCGCAGTTTCGCTCTTAGGTTCCTCTCTCTGTTTCGGCTTTTCACCCTCCCAATTTACTTTCCATGATGAATTCAAAGTTGATCCCATCTTCAAATTTCTTTTTACTTTTAGTTGTCGTTCGATATTTGTTGATTTGTTAAGCAATTTTTTTAAGTCTACATAATGTTGACATCTGCAATCTCTCTGTTTAGTCCTCCAACAAATCGAGCCATTGTTGCTTTGTCGTCCTCTTCCACGGTAATCCTTTTGGTGGCTATTTTCATCTCTTTATAATACTTCTCCATGCTTTTATAATCTTGAGTCAAATTTTAGAGTTTTGCGACACAAATCTGTATAATAGTGTGATAGAATATATCTTTTTCGCATGAGTGCCTTCATGTCATTCTATGTGTGAACTTGTGAATCACCGTGCCTCCTTTGGTACTTTCCTAGTTGATCCCACGAATTGTTAGCATTGTCAGTGAATTTTATTGTCACCAACTTCAGTTTTTTCTCATCTGTGTAGTTTTGGCGTTCGAACAATAGGTCACCTTTCTTTCCCATTCCAAATATACATTAGGATCACTTTTTCCTTAGCAAGGGGGGATATTTATCTTGATGTTTCTTAGGTCACTATCTTCTCGGTACGACCTACCATTCCTTTACATTTGATAATATCCACTATCATCTCCAAATTCTACATCAAGATCCTTCCTTCGCCGTGCATGGTTAGGGGACGAAGATTTCAATCGATCCATCCTCGTATTTAGAGTCTTTTCTTGCATGGCTCTCATGAACAACTTTAAGTGCACCTCGTTTTCTTCTCCAATCATGATTTTTTTCAATAACAATAAGAAAACAAAAGAAAATTGTTAGAAGTAAGAGAAAAACAATCAATTTAATGAACCTTACCTCTTCCTTACGTGTTTGCACTCAATGGATGTCACTACACTCGTGTTTCGCTAAAAAATTAAAGTTTTTTTTCTACAATAGTCTCACCCTCTTGTGTTTTACCTCTATATCTCCCTTTTAGTTTTTTACCTAAAAAATTGATCGGTGGTAAAAATTCAACAAGCTAAACAAATAAAATTATACCTTTAAGCTCAATGTTCAAACATTTAAGAATGGCTAAACCAAGAGCGAAATTTTAAATCAATTTTGAAGAAGGCAAAAACTCAAAGACTTGAATTGAATGATCTAAATCGGTGATAAACAATTTCTACCATGAAAAGATGAAGATTTTTGAAAAGAAAAACTTTTCCTTCCTTTTTTTTTTTTTTTTTTTTTTTTACCTTTACAACTTTCAAGCAAATAAGAAAGATTTTTTTTTTTTTTTTACTTGCGAATTTTCAAGAAGACAAAATCAAAAGAGTACTAAACATTGATAAAAAATCAAATCTTGAATGTTTGGCTAGAAGATAAGTAATGAAAAAGACTTTTTTTTTTTTTTTAACCTTTTTATAACTCTCCTTTTTTTTTTATAATGAAGAAAAAATCAAGAAAAAAGACAACAAAACAATAAAGATAGATTCTTAAATCAATGAGTCAAAGCTCTAATACCAACTGATGTGAAATCTGAATATTAGGAGATGCGAGACTCTTCAACAAGCGGAAAAGTTCAAAAAAATATATTTTCGATTCAAGAATAAAGTAAGGAAGTAAGACTCTAATTGAAAAGTTCAATGAAACCGTAATTATCAAATGAGAGCTTAATCTGAAACACACTTGTTGGCTGAAGTGAAGTATCAAAACAAGAGCTTGACCTATACCAAATTTGTTGGTAAGAACCAAAAGCTATCAAGCGAGATTTTTCAAACGTAACTTGAAGAATATCGTTGTTCTTCGCAAAGTACCAAAGAGAAATCCTCTTTAAAAAAACTCAATTTTTAATTCAAACTTGTTCTATTAAATCGAAAGTGGTTTGCTATTAAATATGCTACCGATAAAATTAAATTAAATGCTAAAATAAAAAAATGAAAATAAATATAAAATAACTAATAAAATCGTGGGATGAAGATCTTTTTCGTGATTGAATGTCATCTTATGTTTAAACTCCGTTATAATATGATTTGAATTGATTTGAGTATATTTAGCTAGATAAGATATTTTCTACAAGATTTGTATGCACTTGTACATGTGACTTTTTAATCCTCGTATGAACATATGTTTCATGCATATCTTTTTAATTCTTACATATGCATGTGTGTCGCACCCTCCTTTTTACCTCCCTTTTAGTTATTCATGAGCATGTGCGTCACAATTTCTCCAAATCTTCTTATATCTTCGACTTTTTACTCTAGTTATTGAATCGATCATACCTTTAATTGGATTCTTGCTATTGGGTTTTGACTTGGCCTCAACTTTTATTAAATCATCAACCAGTTCATGTGAATCTTTATCTCTTTTCAAGTAATGTGAATATTTATCTTTTTCTAGTTTGTGTGGATCTTTATCTTTCTCTTTCAAATCCATAGGGATTTGTTGGGCCTAATTCCATGACTCATAACTCTTTTTTTTTTTCATAGTCTTTTAATCATATTGTGATTACTCTTTTTCTCAAGTTTTCAATACTAAACAATGTGAAACTTTTTTAATTGGATCTCCTTTATATTCTAATAGATCATGGTCATTAATTTTAAGATTTTTCGTTTCTCGGTTCACATAACTCGAATTCCCTTAAATCTGAGGGTCACATCATCAACATAGTCTAAAGCATTTCATTTTACTCTTATTTTGTACTTTAGTTTGTTATGACCTATAGTGTCTGCATCTATTATGTTGGAAGATTTTGTATCTAATAAAACTTGTAAAATAAGTTGTGCGCATTTTAAATTTACTAGCTTTGTGAATAAACGGTTAGTTGGAAGTTTAGATTAGTGCATATTCAATCTTTATAATTCATTGCAAGTCTAGAATGCATGTTTTGTCATGAGTGCGTTGAATTTGGCTTTAGGATACCAAAGTGAACTTGAGTGCGTGACATTCTAGCTCGATTGTAAAGATTAAGCATGTGTTTGCTCTGCCTCCTAAATCAAGAGTTAAGAAGTCGCAATCTGATTATGAGGTTTTGAGAGACAAGTTGGGACAAAAATCTGGCTATGCTTAATACAATTGGCTAAATTTAAAGTTGAAAATAAAGATAAAGCTCAATACAATTCATAGAGGGAAAAACCAGAAGTGATAGAGAGACAATGTTCAAGCAGGAGGATATGCGACGTAAAAGCTGGAGGAAGCCATATTTATTAGTTCTGATACCAAGTAAAGAAAATAGAGCAGAAGAAAGAAGCAGATGAGCACTCAAATAGAGAAGGTTGACAGAATATTCAAAAGTCTTAAAAAAGTTGTGGAATATATGTTGATGTGATCCTCGAAAGAGAGACCAATGAAGCTCGAAAGCAAATTGTCCAAGAAAAACATCGACTGGAATCTCTTTTTGTGCAAAATGAAATGAACAAAGATCAGAGACGAATGCATCAAGTATACTAATTTTGGGCTAGTAAAGTAAGCATAAAATAATAGGAATAGGTACATGTATGATTGTTTGGAGGACACTTTAGGACCGATTGCATGGAAGGAAGCAAAAGCAAGAGTAAAAAAGTGTGAAAAGCTTGTAGACTACTATCCATTTCCTGCTTTCCGCGCTCCAAAAGAAATAAAGTAACAGCTCTTTGTATCCTAAACCATAAACATTACTTCTTCTCCATTCATTTCTCTCATTGTAAGACTTCTTCGGTTTGCAAACAATTATATCCCAATCAAACCCGCCACGTTCATCTGGTTTCCGAGCTGTTGATTTAGACATCGTGTTGACGTGTTGAATTTGATAGAAAATTATCATAGAACGGCCTCCCAAAATGAAATTAAAAAATATAGATTTTAAGTTTCAAAGGGAAAGACATTTAAACTTATCAAAATGGAGCCCTAACATAACGTGGTGTCGTATACTTAAATGACCCAGGACTTCATCTAATAAGTAAATTCATGAGCGTCATAATGTCACATTACGAATGCCTCGTCCGGATTATTTCATGTGACAAAGTAGATAAAAAAAAAAAAAAAAAAAAAAGAAAACATGTAAAGCAGAGGCTTGTGAGAGTGAAAGGTTGGACAGGAAAAAAGGAAAGAAAAGGGGAGAACATGTATTCTAAGATTTTCAACCAAACAGAAAACAGTTGCTCCTTAAAGCCACCAAAGTTAAAACGAAAGTTTGTCTCAAATTGCAGAGAAACAAAGGGAAAGATGGTAGAATAAAGATAAAGGTAAAGTTATAATAATACAAATTAAAGAATATTTAAAAGTCCAAATTTTTGGACAAAGAGAAAGATGCTACATTTCTGCCTTGACTCTCTCTCTCTCTCTCTCCCGCCCCCAATCCAATACAAATTTTGGGTGTGTATTTTTCTGGCATTATTAGCATATGAGCATTTCTCTAATGCAGTTTTCATGTGGGGATTATAGTTTAGTGAGTCTCTCTCTCTCTCTCTCTCTCTCTCTCTCTCTCTCTCTCTCTCTCTCTC
>CM039519.1:457583-495871 GCA_022433055.1 Begonia peltatifolia | reverse complement strand
CTCTCTCTCTCTCTCTCTCTCTCTCTCTCTCTCTCTCTCTCTCTCTCATAATGCAATGAATATCGGCTCTCTCCTGTAGGAAGGAGAGACAAGTAGGAACGAAGCATTAACAGATGCAGATGAGAATGAAGGAGCTTCCATGAAAAGTGGAATGGATTTGCAGAAGGAAGAAGAAGAAGAAGAGCTAGAGTTGGAATTTGGGCCATTAGAACACCCAATGGAACCTCCTGACGAAGATCGTCCCGTTCAATGTCCAATGCCCCACACTTCTATCATCAACGTCGTAAGTCTTCTCTCTTTCTCTGTGCATAATACCTGACTATAATTCTCAAATTATACAGTGATGAATCTAAATTAACACATACAACTATATGGACACAATCAAACCAGTCGTAAGGTATCTGTTAGTAATTGGTGTAACCTTTTTACAGCAGATAACCAGTTAAAATACTACACCAATGACTAATAATGTCCCCGGATGTAATCAATGGTATCATCCTATAGATATCCATAAATATATATCTAAAAAACATTCGTATAATATATGGTATCTGATAAAATTTTGGATGAATTCGAACAAAATTGACTGGCAGGATGGAAGAATGCAGGAGACAAAGATTGGAGAAAACTGGAGAAAAAGAGGGGGCAAAGCAAAAGAAAGTGAGAACAAGGAGGGTAAGGGATACGAACGGAGACTTGACGAAACAGCAGAGGCAGCAGCAGCAGCAGGTCGAGGGATGCGAAAGAGGCAACATAATCTGATAAGGGGAGAACAAATAGTAACCCCATTCCCCACAATGCCTCCCTTCCCTTCATCACTGCGTCCCCACGATTTTACCATCTTTCCAATGTTCAAACATTTTGACAAGTTCTAGACATCAGTTTACACTATCATCTCCTTCAAATAACTCTAGTTTGTCTTGTTTGGGTTGAAAATGTTGAAAAAAATTTATCTTCGCCATTAAAAAGGAAATATTGGTCGACTGGGTCAATCCCTTGTGTACTTTTTCTTGCATTTGTGAGTCCTGATATAATCGAGCATACACTTTGAACCAGCCTTCAAATCAATGTCTTAATTTGCATCCACTAGAAACTATCATCGAAAAGAAACTTCGAACAAACACTATCCCCCATAGCGGGCCTCCTTACCTCAATTTTCCATCTCTACCTCTAAGGAGTTAAATGTTTTTTTAGAGAGAAGAACAGTGATATGGACACCTATGAGTAAACCTGGAAGAACACAAGCATCCACTTTTAAACAAGAGCTTAATGGCGGAAATATGCTAAACAGTTTGATCCACATAAACATTATTCTATCCACCTGCTCTACGGTTTATCCATACGATAAAATGTTTTGATATGCCCTCTCCTCGTTGAATATGTTGAATCTTGAGAGAGATTCTTGATTTTCGTTTGAGGAAGAAAAAACAAAACATGTATTTTAGAACAAGTACAAAAAAAAAATGTGGCAAATTCTATGGCACATATGAATAAATTTTTATGCTAATCAAAGAAAATAGTACATAATTGTAATAATATAACCTTCATGGTTCCACGCAAATTAAATCAAGGCTACTTTAATTTCATTCACATAATTACGAGTTTTCCTCTGATGCATCGCATCTCTCCCCATTTGCTTTGTCAGTTCCTCCTGAAATGGACAAGTACAAATTCATTGACAGTCCACTTACTAAAACAAATTTTTTTCCAAAATTTAGGGCAAAATACAAGTCCTAGCATGTAGCTAGCCTTAAACTACTCCCCAATGAAATTCCAATTTTCGAGTTTCCACAAGGTCACTTGGTATCGCCAACAGTTACTTCAACTGGTCACCTTCTCACTATTGAACTTTGTGAAATCAGTCATGATACCCAATAGCTGACACCAACACTTGTGATGATTGAAAAAAACACATAAAACAAGGTATTGTGTCTCTTAATTAAGAGAAATTATGTTCTCATTATAAAAGAAATAACACTTCTACTAAACCTCCTTTTCAGAAATTGAATTGATCAGTCTATCTACAACTAAAACTCTTCTATGTACTTCAAACTTCAAATACTCTAAAAGATTGTCTCAGAATCTTGGTTTTGTTCTAAAAAATATCATTTGCATGATAGACAGATTGCATTTTCATGTTGGAATTGGAAATGGTTGGAGATGGGAATCAATGGAGATTTTGGTCAAAGATTTCAGGTCTTGCCCTGGAGATCTATTAGGGTTTGAGGATAGTGGAGATCGGAGATTGAGCTCGAGAATAATGGAGAAGGCTCTCAAAATGCTAATGATGATCAGCTAGTACGTCTTCAAATAAATATTAACGGAACCACAGCACTATTCCAGTTGTATAGCCAAAGTGGTGAACCCCACGTGGATCCCTCCCTCCAGGTGGTAAGGAGACTCTTAGAATTATAAGAGGTGGTCTACGCTTTGTGTTCGTGGACTAAGTATTGCCTTGGAGTGATGCAATTCATTGTTTTCTTGAAGCATGGAGAGGAACATCACGGAGAACGAACAAAAGGTTGTTTTTTTTCAGGTGCGGCATTTGTTTTGGAGCGTGTGGAACAAGAGGACAAAAATGATCTTTGACTTGAAACTTTTAAATTCACTCATTCAAATTAAATCTGTCGGATACTCTGATCGGGTAAATAGAGATGCAATATATTTTTTTCTTTTTTTTTTTTGAGTTGAAGGGATTTTATAACTCAACCGTGTTCTTTTGATTCATACATGAAAGAGGTACACCCCGTTTACCAACAAAAAAAAAAAAAACTTCTCTCAAATTGAAAATTCAAACTTCAATGGATGTCCTTCCATTTTAGTCATATGAATTCTTAGGCACAAGTCCTAGAGCATGAACGAAAGTGGGCACTCCACATCCTAACTAGATTAACTTAATATATCTGTCTCACTTTATTTTAGTATTAGTTGGAGTCTATTTACATTTGGTGTGATGCATATATGAACACAAACTCATAATCAGAATCATGGTTATTTTTTGAATAAATAAAAATAAATTAGCTGGATCAGCGTACCTGCACAGAAAATTTTGACGACTGGAAAAGAGCTCTAAATGCAGCTCCATTCATTCAACGAGTGAAATACTAAGAGCAATAGCCATTCCAGCCATAAGTGAAGTTAACTGGACTGTTATACTTCTTAATGTTGTCTTGCCACTGTTATTCATTTCGGCAAGTACCCCAGCCACTGCAATGTATATGAATCCACCAGCAGTAAAACCCTGTCGAACAATATGTAAATTATGATCTGATTCAGCACAAGTAAAATACATTTGGGAGATGTTTATACAAAAACTATCTTTACAATCTTTCTACAGAAGAGAATTAACATGACGTTTTTGGTGATTATATTTCTTCTAGAAAAAAAAAAGAAAATTTTTCTTCTCAAACATCTAATGGTATTCACAATGTGAATTCATATTATCCCACAAAGTAATATTAATCTGTGTCATGTCAAAAAAAAAAAGCACAGTGATGGAGCGAAATAACCAAAATAATTGGAAATAACACAACCAAAGGGTAAAAAACAAAATTCCAAGATGGCTACATTATTTCCAAGTATTTCCTATTCTTTAAGATTTTTTTTAAAACAGAATAATACTCCAAAAACGATTCCAGAGCAGACCGGAAGTTTCAAGTGCTTCTCACCTCAATCAAAGACGATTGTCCCGGATCCTTCCCCAGCAGAAGAGCCTGCAAAAAAGCACAATTGATTGAAGTTCTACATTTGCTACATTTCTCATCAATATGACGGAAAGTTTTATGAAACAATACTTACAAGAGCAGTTCCTGCTAAAGCCACTAGAGCAGAGAGAAAATTGAAGAAAAGGGCTTTAGAGACACTGAAACCAGACCTCACTAATATACCAAAATCACCAACCTGCAAAGAGGCAAAGCCTACAGCCATGAAAATCCCATAGATAGATTATATTAACTCACAATGCGAACTTAAATTATGGCAGGATATAAGATAATATTAATAATTTATTTTACAATATCTAGTACAAAAAATAGCATTTGCAAAAGCAAAGAATTGCCCAGACATCCCCAGAGGTTGGATTAAGTAGTCTTGATGCGAAATTCTGAAAGGTTCATCAAATGTAAAGGTATGATAATTGGATCATTTGTTCAACAATAGATAAAGATCATTGCAATACTCCTCTTGAAGCAGTTGACGGAGGTCATTCATGCTTGAGTAGTCATAATGAACATGCCTTTTCCAGAGGTAGAAAGATTCTAGATGTTAAAGGTAAAAGTGAAGTTTCAAGGCTGGCTGGCAAGGTTGATGTAGAGAAGGTTTATGACAATCGCAATTGGCTTCTTGTTGTAATCGCTCAAGTGGATTAGAGTTTCTACTAAACAGCAAAATTCTCAATGCTAATTAATCTGACCTCTAGCTGCTTTTTCAACAACTAGGGTGGCCTTCGTTAAGGTGATCCACTATCACCACTTTTGATCCACTTTTGTCACTGGAATTCTTTCAAGATTCATATTGAAAGTGCAACGAGGTAAGTGGTATTAAAGAGAGGCGAGGTGTGGAAGTTACACATTTGTCCTTTCTTGATGATATTCTTCTTCTTTGTCACGTGGATAGTCATCAACCAATGTATCTACAGCGGAATCTTACTTTTTAAGGCAATTTCCAGATTCAATCATTTGGTGAATTCAAAGATTGCCAATACTAGAGAAGTTATGAAAATTAGGCATTGGCAACCAGATTGGAGTGCCACAACCTATCTAGACTACCAAGCAGCAATCAACATTAAACAAAACCCAACTGACATGATAAAACTAAACATATAGAAGTTGATAGACAATTTGCACTCCCTACACTTCAACTAAGGAACAACTTTCTTTGGTGCTAATTAAAGAACCACCAACAAAATAATTTCAGACAACCATTGACAAACTGGGAATGGAAACTTGAGAAGGAGTATTGACAAGATTGTCGAAATCCTGCCCAAAATCTTCACATAATTAGTAGAATATCCCTATGTGATTCAAGGAATGATAAATTAAATTTTTTCATAGGAAGATGATAGAGTTCTAAATAAGTTTAGAGAGAAGATAAAAAGTTAAGATAAAGGGGTATCATTTAATTGTCTTCTAAAATTCTTAGATTGCATTTTAATTATATTTTTTAATATTATCTAAATATTGCTTATTTAAAGGAAAGATTGTAGCATTAGAAAAGAATCATCTTTTGGAAAAAATAGTCTAAATGAAGAGTTAACAAATCTATCGAACATCTGATTATTTTGTAATTTCATTTCGTCTTTTTTCTTATTATTATATCATGTTCGTATCTAAATATTAATAATTTGAACACACAAAAAATAAAGAAAACCAACTCCTCACAGCTTTGTATAATTAACAGAATAGATTAGAAATTCTTTCCGGTTTGGAAAACATTCCTAAAATAGTTTGTTCAATATGTACATCAAAATTATGTAATTAATGAAAAGTGAATATCTTTCCCAAATTCTACACTCATCATCCATCAACAGAAGAGAAATAGGTGGCCAGAGTGTCGTCCAGATGATACACTCATCTTCACTAGTTTCCCAAGTTCAATAATGTCCTCGTGATACAAGAAAAATGAATAGACCAATTTGTTTTCTGGAATTTTCATCTATTCAATCTGTTTGGGTCTCCAAAGACTAGCTTTGAAATTGCTTCATAACCCACCCTATGATGTTATATTGGCCAATAAACTTCTGTAGTAGTTTCCAATTTTCCTCATCAACACTCAAAATATAAAAATATAAAAAGAAATGAAATGTTCATAAAATTGCAAAACAATGCAGAAAAATATACTAGGTTATCCTTCCAAGATATCAACCATAGAAATTCAAGAGGGTTAAGTGAACCTCTTGAGGAAGCTCGTGCACAAGCAAAAAGAGAGTTCTGGACCACCCCCCAACAGATCCATGGAGCAGGAAGGCACTTCCCAAAGCCATCCCATCCGTGAAATTGTGCTGCAGTTTCAAAAACATACATAAACACGATAATCTTCATCTGGCCAAATTCACATTCAAGTGTTTTATTCATTAAATTTTATGCAGGAGTGAGCAAAACATACAACGCCATCAGAGATGAGATTGAGATAACCAAACAGTAAATTTGTTGATTCAGGTGGAGGTTTCTCATGTAGGAATTTGGTGTCAGCCATAGGACCATTAACATTATCTGACTGTGTATCATCAATTGAACCAGCCGTAGTGTTTCTCTGCAGAAATTCATTAGGATTTCAGACACATCATTAGCTGTTTTTCAATAAATTAACATGCAGATTATAATGCAGGACACAACTCTGACCCAAATCCATAAGACCATGATCTCTAATATTAACAATCTTTTTAACATTATATTTTATGTATTATTTTCGTATTTTATTTTATTTGTTTTAACTTATGATATAAAATTTATTTTTTTAAAAGTTTTCTTAAAAATTTAATTTATATTTTGAAAGATTTATAAGGATTCTAGATCATAAATCAAACTCTATTTAAAGAGTCATAGTGAATACTAGAGAGAGACTTCAACATTTAATAAAATTATTGCTATTTCGAGAATTATTTTTATGTTATTATTTTATTTTTCTATTTCGATTACGAAACAAATTTCTGTTGCACCAAATTGATATCAAAGCAAAGAATTTGCCTTGATCAAATAGTTAAAAACGGTTTTAGAATCACCAACGTCTGGTGGCTCTATAGGTTTAATCAACAATATGATAAAGTTGATCAAAACTTTGTTGAAACGAAAAAACGCATTCACAATTTCACACCAATTGTTGCTGGATTTGTTGCTAAAGAGATATATAAACATATAAAATAATAATCGAAAATCAGAGACCTTTATCGTGACAATGATAAAATTAAGGATTTAAGATGGAGGTAACCTTAAAAATAGATTATTGATCTGACGAAGATAATTTTTGTGTTGATTGAATTTCTAATCGAAGACTATTACTAAGCTTCGACTTTCAATAAAAAAACATAGAGCAATTTGTGAAACCTTAATATGGTGTACAATTGCGACTTTGTCCAAGAATCAATCAGTTGTTGGCAAAAATAAGAATGATATATCATCATCTCTTATCTATAATTATGATCAACAACAATAATTATTCAAACTAGAAAACAACTAGCTAGCCATGAATGGACCTTTGTATATCGTTGATTCCTGTGATTCTAGAATCAATAATTAGATTCAAGCCCCAAAATATAAATCTCTTCCTCTGGACAGAACTAAATGACTCTCATCTCCAACAAGAGCTTTCAGCACATGACGATTTCAAATTTGAGAATGGTGAATTTGAAATTGGTGATGATTTTGAACACGACAGTTAGGGTGTTGAGGCATGCTAGCCACTATTTTTGACAAAAAAAGGTGATATTTTTGACAAAAAAACGTGATAACTTTGTCTCACCTTAAAAGCAGATATTTTGACAACAACAAAACATCGTTGAACACAAACGTGGTGAAACAAAATATAATTTTTTGAGCAATTTGAAAAATTAAACTTTATTATTTTATTTGAGTTTGCATTTCATTTTGAAACAAATATTGAGGTCTATGCAGAAGTGCAGTATGATATCCATCAAACTTAATTTATGAAGCATTAAACACCAAATTCATATTTGATCCGATAAGAGTTTTTCACAACTGCAAAAGTTGAGGATGAGTTTTCTTCAAAGATAAGAGATTGATGAAGAACACGATTGTGGCTCAAGGCCATAATGTCGTGATCTTTAATATTCACAATTTTTTTAATAATTTATTTTATCTATTATTTTCATATTTGATTTTATTCGTTTTAACTTCTTAAATAGAATTTATCTACTTAAAAATTTTCATAAAGATTTATTTATTTTCTTAGAGATTTTAAATCATGACTAAACTCTATTAAAAGATTGTAATGAATATTAGATAGAGATTTTTTTGACAACAAATAAAATTATCCCCAATTTGTAAATTATTTTTTTGTTGTTATTTTAATTTTTGTTTCAATTACGATACAAAACTTTTGTTACACCAGATTACATAATAAATAACGTGTAGAAGCACGACATAGTGAATCCCTAACATGCAGATTACATTACAAATAAGGTGGAAGCATGACAAAGGGAATACCTTGAAGTACAAATGAAAGTATCATATTTAATTGAATAATTTTTTATCCGAAAAGAAATAAATTGAAACACATCCAAGGCTAGTTACAAAAAGGCCTCAACCCATGAAAAGATAAAAATTAAACATTTCTCTACCACGGGTACTATAAAAGCAATTTTGAAGGACTCTCACAAAAAATTAATCTATTCCACTCATTCCAGACGCACCAAAAAGTCTGAAGAACAAGCTTAGTCAAATAGAATTTGTTTCACGCTAACCAGAAAAATAACACAGAAAGATACAATTCATATGGATAACCATTCTGAAATATATGATACATTTAACAAAAAAAAATGAGCAACTATCATCATAAAAAATGAGGATAGGTAGTTGGAAGCATGCCAGAAATTCTCCAGCCATATAAATTGCCTATCACCACTCTGGATAGCACACCACACTGTAAATGTTATTGTTCTACTTTTGAGGGACTAAATTGAACTTTATCCTAACATACAAAACTAATATGTAGACCCAGAAGCTTACCTTCCGAAGAACTCGTATATTTACTTTCTCTCCATTGGAAGTTGAAACTTCACTAGGCATATCCCCTTCCAATGACTCCACTGCTTTCTCTCCATCTTTATCTTGTGACTGTTGTCTATCATTATTGTTACTATCATCCTTCAAATTATCACTCTTTTTATGGTGGTGATGGTGATGATCATGGCTCCACTTATTTCCGCCTCCAGAATTATCTTCAACATACCTCAGTACCTTCTCCACAAGAAGAAAGAGTATAATTCCAGCTGCAAATTTCCATATGCCACATGAAGCATCATGTTAAGCTAATATACCAAATCTTTGACTAGAATCAGATTCAAAAGTCAGACTAAACTTTAAAAAATCAAGCTTCAGGAAGTTCTAATGTAAAAAATAACACTATTAAAAGATTTTAGCATTAGAGCATGCCTTAAATTTCTTTTCCTCGTGCTTCAAGATTTCATAAGGAATCAATAGGCAAGTTTCGTATTCAGCTATGATCTTGATTACCTTCTCATTCAATAAAAAATAATGACCTACATATCCATTTCCCTGGTTCTTCTATTTCTTTCATGAAACAAAAATTCACCATCTTAAAGATTGCATAGCTTGTCGAGATTGCCTATGGATTAGAATTATGAATAGCTTGCCAAAGCATGTATATGAATAACTCATATTATTCAGAATACAAGATATGTGTATTACTAGGAGATGGAATTTGGGACATGATGATGTGGAAGTGAGTTATAAATGTAGTGCACTAATTGACATTGAAAAGTATTTATATGTCATGCTTATGCAATGTAATTATTGAATGAGATCTTGTATGCATATGACCATGTGTAAATTGTGAAGTAAGAAAGAATTGTATTTTTGTATGGATGAAAGGCGCTAAACCAAAAAAAAAAAATGGCGTCAAGGGTGCTTCACAATTTTGCTACTATAAGAGCCTAAGAGTTTTGAGCACAAGTGAAATTTACAAATGAATGACCAATAAGCATCCTTGCTGTGAGCCATCAAGTTTGGAGGTCTTCCAATTCTTAATTGGTCCTGATTACACACATTATTATGAATAGCGATTAGATCTAATTTTAGAAAACCAATTTCAATCTCTTTATCCCTCATCAATTTTAATTGCAAAAACGAAAACATCACTCTCACAAATTATAAAGTAGGTGTAAGATGTCGACAAACAAATATAAAATAAAAATATGAAGTCCAAACAACTAACCCAGGACAGAAATTCCTACAGACAGATCTGCCAAAGAATGTGTGTGTGAATGATCGTGTACAGCATGATCATGACCATGATCATCATGGTTATCATTCCCGTGAGAGTGACCCCCACCTGGCAAAGAAAAATGGCATCAGCTGAAATTATTATGCCATGACAGGTTACTTCCAGCATTATTTCTTCAACGTTGACAGCTCAGAGAACTCTCATCATGACCCCGATAAAAAAGTTCTAAAACTCATCAGCACTGACACAACGTTGATGAAGAGAGCTATATGCAGTCTGTTTCATTTAAACTTAAAATGACCAAATAAACTCTAATATCACAACTAAAATCCACCACAACTTTGACATCTTTCCCTCTCCTTGGGACATGGATTGAAAAAAGAATGATCACACATGAGGAATATAGTCAATAAGTACTGTCGACACATCTCAAAGTTTGGCATACCAAAAGCATGTGGCAACTGGTGAAGAAAAGCATCTCCTAGCATCGCCCCCGCCTGCATAAAGTCCAGAAAGATCAATAAAATCATTTAAGTGAACAATTGCAGAAGAAAAGCTAGATATTTATAAAATAAAAATCTTGTGAAAAAAATATTTAAGAAAAGGATTTGTAAGAGAAGGTGATTTAAAAAGGTATAGGTTTATGAAGTCTGAAGTAATCTACAACCTACTTATGGGCCTTCGCCACAGAATATTTAAAATTATATCTCAAAAATCATAGAGTTGAAGGGGATAGTGAAGACTATCTGTTAAATCAACTTTTTGGATTAAATGTTTTTTCAATAGAACAAAATATATGACATATGTCCATGCATATACACTCATGTTATTCTGTCCTTAGTAATTTATTTTCTTAAAAAAATACCAAAAATAAAACGCATGGAGTGTGTGTCAGACTCTAAGAGTAAGAAGACAAATTCAATGAAATAAGGAAAAACTCCATACACAAAGTCACCAACGAAAAAAATCTCAAAATTTTTTTTTCATAATATACAGAAAAAGTTTAACAAATGTGTATTTCATGTGGTATGTAATTTATACATTATTAATAAAAAGAGTAAGATTTCAAAGAGAAAGGTTGAGAACTCAAACTGAAAAACCACTCTACTTCTCAACAATAGCCAGTAAGGAAAATAAAGAAAAATTATCACGAATGAAAAATAACACTAGAGGTTAGGCCCCCAATAACCAAAAATAAAATCCAAGAGCACAATACAACAATATTGCGTATTCTAAAAAAAAGCACCATTATGTCTGATCATAACTTCACGCATTAATCCATAATATTTGAGTATTTCGTAATTTTAAACTGCATAAATAAAATAGGAGAAGTACTATAACTACTTTTGCACAAACATCAAGTTAAAAGTATACTTTTCCACAAATAACATGCACCAATGTGATGCAAATGGAACTCCAGAGATTTTGTTGAGAAAGACCATCATGAGATATCATCAAGTCAACTATTCCAATTAAAATTCCTTGGTGCCAAAAAAAATTTCGGGAGATGGAAACCTCCACGGTATGTCGAGCCTTTGGAAGAATTGAGAATAATGATTGAGGGGGAATTTGATTTTTGCTACTTGCTAGCGTGAAATTACCTTTGGTCCAATGACAATAGTTTCAATGTTGCTTAAACCTAATTGGATTAATTTATTTTATAAGTGCCGTGGGGTATTTTTTTTTTCTTTGTTTTGTGCTTGGTATATTAATGGATTAGGCTATAGGGAAAGGAGTACAAAGAAAGATAGATTTTATTTCAAAGATCCTTCCCATTTATTTTTTAATACACTTCTCTGGAAGGGAGTTAGTTAGTGGTTTGAAGGATGTTTTACCCTTCCAGCATACCTTCTTTCTATATTAGGTACATCCATATACTTTTATCAGTGATCAAAACAGTTTAAGTCCTCGCACTAAATATAAAAACTATATCAGTGATCAAAACAGTTTAGGTCCTCACACTTCATATA
This sequence comes from Begonia peltatifolia, assembly GCA_022433055.1. Lineage (NCBI taxonomy): Eukaryota > Viridiplantae > Streptophyta > Magnoliopsida > Cucurbitales > Begoniaceae > Begonia > Begonia peltatifolia. Next base: position 483,983 of record CM039519.1, on the reverse strand, counting down.
AAATCTAAGTCCAATCTGTTGATCTGTCATCAACCAAATCATCAAAAAGGGTCATATCCCCTAAGGAGACAATTAGATGGAACTCCGTATCTAGAAATAAGATTAATATATTTCAAACACTTCCGACTACTATAGCAGTTTCCTATTAAACAATGGCCAATGATGAAGTTACTTGATGCCTGAAAAAAGCATCCAGAAATTATTAGAGACAAAATAACCTCATTCTGATACATGTGGAGAAGTATCATAATTATCAGTCCATTCTATAGTTATATTGCTTTCTCCAGTTTGTTTTTCTTGTTACTCAAGTTGGATAAGAAACTCCAACTTATTTATGCATCATAATGGAACCAAGGATTCCATATGGGATGATATAAACTTTACAATTAAGAAAAGGAGCAATTAAAATTTATTTAACAATATAAAATGGCATAAAAAATCTACCCCGAATAATGCCAATGAATCAACAACTGCTTTCGATGGCTTCCCTTGAACTGCAATAATTCAACACTTCAGTCTTTGTTGGTTGGCATAAGCATCTTTAACCAACAGAAAAATAATAAATTCAGAAAATCCATTACTGGAATTAAAATAATATATGAATACGGAAGGTAGACATACTTACCAAATATTATTGGCAAAAGCACAAGGCAAATGAGGGAAGCCATGCTAACCAAAAGTGAGCAGCTCAATGCGCGTATCCAAAGACCTAACGGAACCAATTCAAGAAATTGAAAAAAAAAAATCATTTCCTTCAAAAATTATGTATGCCAGCTTTTATGTCTAAGTTTAATAAAAGTAATCAACATTCAAATAGACGAGTTTTTGACAATAATTAATTTTTAACATTGTAAGAATTAAAAAAAAAAGGCAATAACTGTAAGAAAGAAAAATGCAACATGCTATAAAAAAAATAAAAAAGAAGACAAGAATTTGAACTTCCCAGGATTCGAACATTCTCTAAAAGAGCAAAAAATGTAAATGGGAAGCAAAATTCGTAATAAAAATGAGCGCCACCAAAGTGAAAAGAGCATGAATCTACTGCAAACAAAGAAAATTACCCGTTGTAGAGAGATCCGAAGTACCAAAATGCGTATGATCGTGATCGTCAACGTGACCAATGTACGGCCCAAACCCGTAGAGTTTCATATCCTCTTCTTCGGCCAGCTCCTCAGGAAGAAGTTTCGATCTCGCCCACCTTTCCTTGTAATGACTATCATCATGATTATGGTGATGGGGATGGCCACTATCACAGTGGAGATGACCATGAGAATCATCACCAGCCGCAAATGCACATAATTTAGAATTCCCATAGCTGAAATCCAAAGAAAACCATAGCAAAACAAGAAAAAGCAAAGCCCTAGCCATGGGTAAAATGTTCCGTTGCCGAGAGGAGAGCACCATTTGTCAGTTCACTCTTCGCAGCTACTGCACAGTAAATAGCAGTGTATGGTGCAAAAGCTGTGGACAGTGGAATGGAAATTAGGAAGAACGCCGTTTGCAAGTGCCTTCGACGGTGATGATGCAGACGGCGGCGAAGAAAAGGACTAGAACCCCGATGATAATTCCGAAGGTTACGGTATCCATTTCATCACCATTTCTACTTTTTAGGCCTAAAATATTGGTTGTTATTTATTCATTAATACAAGGGTTAAATGTTTTAATCTTTAAATTACGGTCAAAATTGAAAAACATTTTAAAGGGCGTTTATCCTCAAAAAAAAATTTTAAACTATTAAAAATGATAAAAAAATCTCTAACGACAAACCGATAATCCTCGTTCTAAATTTTACACATAGAATAGGAGACCGTTTTCTAAGAACGATCTTCTGTAGTATCAGGATATTCTTTATGTGAAACACATTGGGAGAGCGGAAAGTCTCCATCCTCCAAAGCACCCCTCGCGCCATATTAGTCACGTGCGCGCGGTATTCTTTACCCTCCAAAATTAATTTTAAAAAAATATATCAAACGATATTCAATTTAATTGAAATTTTTACCACATGTTTTTCCCATCACCGTAAGATAATTTGAAAATTTTATTGATTTTCTAACACTCGTATGATATATTATAATTTTATTTAATTATTTTATAAAATAATTATAATAAATCGTACAATAATTAAAACATCACGCAAATTTTTAAATTAATTTCTCGTGATATGGGGAACATATGGTAAAAATTTCAATTAAATTGAATCTTGTTCGGTATTTTTTTTAAACTAATTTATAAGATGAAGAAATAACTGCGATTAATTTTAAAAAAAAATAACAAATGATATTCAATTTAATTGACATTTTTACCACATGTTTCCCACATCACAAGAAAATAATCTGAAAATTTTTGTGATGTTTGAAATTTTTTACGATTTATTATAATTATTTTATAAAATAATTAAATAAAATTACAATAAATAGTACGAGTGTTAGAAAATAATGAACATTTTTAAATTATATTAGGAAACATATGATAAAAATTTCAATTAAATTGAATATTGTTTAGTATATTTTTTAAATTAATCTTGTAGGGTGAAGACTACCACGTACACGTGATTAGCATGTGCGCGCGAGGGTGCTTTGGAAAGTGGAGACCCCCCGCTCTCCCAGTGTGTTTCACATAGATAACACCCCGATAGAACCAGGAGACCATTATCAGAGAACGATCTCTCATTCTATGTAAAATTTAGAACAAGTGGTTATCGGTTTGACGTCAGTAGTTTTTTTGCCCATTTTTTATAATTTAATATATTTTTTTTAAGATAAATGTACTGTGAGGGTTCTTTTCAATTTTGACCATACTTCAAAAGTTACAATGCATTTAACTCTTAATATAAACAATTTATTGTTTTGAATATTTATTATACTTCATGATTGTTCAAATATAAAATTAAAATGTACAGCAAAACAAAGAGAAAGAAAAATAACTAACGAAACTAAGAGTCAATCTATATTGTTATACTTTCCCTCAAGATATACTTTCCCTCGACATGGAAAGCGCAAACTAAATATTTCTATATTGCTAATTAAGGTACAAAAAGAAGTAGAATGTAATGACTAGGTAAAAATATTCGCAAGTTGATTTTGAGAAACAACATGAAGAGTTTTAGCATAACCAAGCTGAGTGGTTGCCGCATAATATGACAATCAATTTTTATGTGTTTCCTTCACTCGTGAAGTACCAGATTTGCGGCTATATGTAAAACAACTTGGTTGCCGTGAGATAGTAAAGCATGAACACCCTAACCTAATCAACTCACAAGTGGTTTGAGCCATTGTTCGATATTCTGCCTCGACAATCGATTTCAAAGCTATATTTTGTTTCTTTGATCTCCATGAAATCATTGAATCACCAAGGAGGACACAAAAACCATGACAGATTTTCATGTATCTCGACAATATGCTCAATCTAAATTGAAGCCTTCAATTGCAATGAAAATGAAGAATGATAGAACAATCCCTGACTGTAGATCAATCTGATATTCAATACCACGTAAATGTGGTATTCCTTGTGGTAACTCTTCTGAGAATAAATCTTGAAATTGTTTCAGTAGGTTTTGTACTGGGACTAGAATATCCCTTAGTTCCTTCACTCGGTCTCTGAATAATATCAAAATGAAGGGTACTCCCTCTGGCACTGACGTCTCTAATTCTCCTTTGGTCATAAAAAGGTTGGCATTGTCATTTTCTTTCTTTCTGGTCACTTCGTTCTTGGCTATCTGTTCGGATGTCTAGGGTGCAAACTTGATTGTTTTTCCTCCGAATTTTAATAAGTAATAGTTTGAATAGTCGTTATAGGACACCTTTCCGTTGTACTACCATGGTCCTCCTAAAAGTAGATGACTGACATTCATTAGTACAACGTCACAAATGACTAAATCCTTGTACTTCCCGATAGTGAACTCAATAGCAATTTGTTTGGTGACCTTCACATCATTTCTATCATCTAACCAAGGTAATTTGTAGGGAGTTGAGTGTAAACTGGTTTCTAACCCTAATTTTTCTGTCATATCTCGGGAAGCCACGTTGGCGCAACTTTCTCCATCAATGATTAACGAGCACACTCAATCCTTAATTAAACAGCGATAATGACAAATATTTTCTCGCTGACAATTCTCTTCCGTAGTCATTGAGGCGAGGACTCATCTAATGACCATTAGCAAAGGTCTTTTTTGCGCATGGAAAACTTCGTCGGCTAACTCATTATCCTCTACAACCTCCACTGCTAATTCATCATCACTTTCAACTTCTCCAGTGCTCTCTCTTATTACCATTACACGTCGGTTTGGACACTGGGCTGCCATCTGCCCCACCCCAAGACACTTGAAGAACTAAATCTCTCGTGCACTTTGTCAGTTTGTGTTTGCTCTTGTGGCCTTACTATCCATTTCCTTTGCAGATCAACTCCTGGTTAAATGCTTCTTTTCCTCTGCCTTCAGGGCACCTTGTTGTTTTCCTAGGCTTTAGGAGTAAACTTAGTGGTAGGTTGCTTTCCTCTTTCTCTTTAGCTACCTCTCAACCTTTAAGGCTAATTGTATTACCATATCCATTGAACCAGTGGTTGTAACTCCACTACATCACTGATATCCCAGTTCAAGCCTCTAATGAATCTGGCTATCACTTGCTTATCAAGTTCTTCCAATCCTCCTCGGATTTTGAGCATCCCAAAAGATACTCCTTCATGGATTGCCCGTTCTGTTTTAGGTTCTGCATTTGCAGGAATAGTTCCTGCTTGTTGTGGCTGGGCACGAATCTCTTACACATGAGAGCCTTCATGACTCTCCAAGTGGTGACAAGATCATTCCATTCTCGTCTCCTCTGAGCCTTTAGGTTATCCCACCATAATCAAGCATATCTCGTTAGTTTAATTGACACTGATTGAATTTTAACGCTCTCAGAGTAATCGTAGTAGTCCAAATACCTTTTCGACCTTGTTTACCCAATCTAAGAACGTATCTCCCACGTCCCGTTGAATGAGGGAATGGACAACTTAACATGTTTAATGTCCTCATTAACCCTACGTTGGTTAGGAGTAAAATCATCTTCTTCCTCGGTCCACTCATCATCCCAAGGTTCTAGGGTTTGAAATCTTCTCCTAAGGGATTCAATTATTCTCCTATGCATGCTTTCTTGGTTTTCCCTTTCACGCTCACCCATTATACCTAAAACATGGTCCATTTTTTGGTTAAGTTCATCAATTTGATCTTGGACACTTGACTCACCAACTTGAGGGTTTTGAGCCTCTGTGGGGAACCTCTTTGTCCTAGTTTTGGTCTCGGATTATCCCAATTCTTGTTTTCATTTCTTAACCCTAATTAGTTTCTAATGTTTTGGGAAAATATGTTGTCAAAACTTGTTGTCAATGCAATTAACAACTTTTAAAAGACCTAAATGAAAGCACTCCTCTTAGTCAGAAATTAGACCCAATTAGAAAACAAGTTTAGCAATGCAAATCTTTATGAATTAAGCAAGTAATATCGATTAAAAAACAAAGTAAACACACAATGGAAGCACTCTGTGCTTTGATCCTCGGTGATATAAAAACACAACCTATAAGTTATATGTGTGAAACAAATCAAGTAACAGGTTTGGTGGTCTCACTTGTAGTCGAAGAATACTCCAATTCCAGAATATATATCTCTTAAAAAATAGATCTAAATTGACTGAAAATTTAATGGATACTAATCTGGTGACTGAAGAGCAAGTCTTGAAATTTTCAGGTGAAAACTCGATGAGGTGAGTGAGATATATGTAAAAGTCCAAAACTGATTTGAAAGGCAACATATAGCACCCTCGGATAATGACTCCTTCAAAAAAAAAAAAAGAAAGAATGTGCCAGCAAAATGACAAAGTTTTCCACCACTTTTCTACAGATTCAACCTTCAAAAAGGATAAAGAAAATGGTGGCTATAAGAGGCCTCCAAGTACCTGCAACTTGGTGGATAATGGATGTACCAATATCCGGAAATAACACACCAAGAATGCTTCAAAAATAACTTCGAATTTTGAAGAAAACTTCAATGAAAATTTAATTGATCAAAAGTGATGTAGTCAAAGGAGCAACTAAGGACAATTAAGAAATAATAAAGAGCTAAGATCCATTGATAAACATAGGAGGACCAATGATAAGATCAAGAAAAAAGAAAATAAACAAAAGACTACAAATTTTAATCAAAGACAACCAAGAAAAAGAATTATCACAAGATGTGCAACGAGTCATAATATTACTAAGTGTTGATGAAGAAGTAAGGATTAGAAAAGAAGCCCAAAATGTAAGAGACGTTTAAAAAAATAAAGACTTCTCACATGATCATTCAATATGGCACTACTTTATCCCAATCTCTTTAACTTCAAAATTCTTACAAGCACCACACCATTGGGCTAGACCCACAAGTTTAATTAAACTTGAGACTTACGGTACTTAAACTTAATTTTCGCGGCCACCATCCACTTGCACTACTTTCCAAATATTAATTTTTCTTTTCTTGTTTTTTAGCAACTTTCCTATTATCTAATTAGGGTATTTTATTAGTTTCTAAATTATGTTACTACCTTATTAAATTTATACCTTTGTCTATTTAAATGAGGTTTGTAATAGATTTAAGGGACTTTTGATAATGAATTGATTTTTATGAAGCTTTTTGCTTTGAGGTGATATCTTTATAATTCTCTTCTTAAATTCTTGGATTAGAACTTGATCTTCTTTAAGTGTATTCATGAAAAGATCAAACTTGATAGCTTAGGTTCAACCAACGAGTTTGATTCAGATATAGCTACTTTTCTGATAACTTCAGTTGTATCGCTAATTTTCGATTAGGGTCAAGCTCTTTCTTGTTCTTTCGAATCAATAAAGACATAATTTCCTTTGATTTCCGCATTGTATGTTGGGTGTAAGATTTCTAATATCTTAGGTTTGCATCAAAAAGTGTCTTACAATGTTGAAACTTGATCTTAAATAGCCAGAAAGGAAACTAGTGTCTCTAGTCTCAAAAATGGTAGAATCGGCTAGAGAAGGAAATAACCGTTGGAGTGTGTGACTCAGCAAACACGCGCGTGCAATTTCTGCCATGATGAGTGTGCTTCTACTCAATCAGCTAGGTAGCTGTTGGTGTGTGGTGACTCAGCCAACATGAGCGCCCGCCTGCAGTTCTCGCTGGTGCTCGGTTTCTTGAGTTGTTTGGCGTGTAAGTTGTTCAGCCCATAAGTTGCTTGGCCTGTGAGTTTTTTCTCGCTCCTATCTTCCTCTTATGCGGGCTATCTAGTTTCTTGGTCAAGCCTTCTTCTCGTGCACGCCAGTTACTCGGTCATCTCCTCTCTTGTGCGCCAACGGATTGCTTATCTCACGCGCGCTAGCTACCCGATCAACTCATCCACACCCACTAGTTACTAGATTCACTCCTTCCTTGCATGTCACTCCTTAATTGCTCGAGCCTTCATAAAACTAACTAACAAGCATACCAAAATAATACAAGAAATAATGTTTTACGAACCATAAAATAAAGAAAGGTCAATGTTTATCTTGACACAACAAATAATGAAAATGCTAGGTTACATGAATTTGCCTTAGAAAAGACAAATTCCCTTTTCAACATTCGATGATGCTAGAAATGTCTTCCAAGAAAGGACGTGAGTAGGCTTATCCACATCTTGAGAGTTGTGTTCCCACTCTGATGTGGATGCGGTGTTGTAAAGGATTGGATAACGCATGCGAAAGCCAGAAAAACAACAGAAGATCAATGCTCGAAGAACACCCCAAAAATAGACAATAAAAACAATAAAAGACAAAAAATTACGTGAAATGGAATGAAGCTATCGGAGAAGTAGGCAAGCGAGCAAACATGATTCCTTACCTCAGAGAATGCGGGTGAAATGAAAGAATAGCTCGTGGTAGGCTGAAAAGCCTTTGTGAGTACTTTCGACAAATACTTCTTCTAGAGAAGGAACAACAGCAAACAGGAAAAAGTTGACCACTTTATTCTGTTTTCCAATTTTGAGGATCTTGGAGAGAAGATGGAACGAGTACCTTCCAAGCAACCTTGGACGTGGAGGCAATTTAGAGGCGCTCTCCACTAGGTTGTAAGTAGCCGAAGCAATTACCGTTCGGTAATTCAAAAACTCATCTGTTTTTTCAACAAAAGCAAAAGATTTTCATTTAACAATCCATTAACCGAAATCAACCTTTACATGAGTTCAGAATAAGTTTAAATTTAAATCTATCGGTTCATCTGTAGAAAGGAAAAAAAACAAAAACAAAAAATAGCCGTTGCAGCATACTAGCCGTTGGAATGGCAGCTATATCGTTGTCATTGACATCTCGCTCGTGCGCTGCTTTGTTGCTCAGTAGTGTGCATTGCTCTCGTGTGCACCTTATGTCTCCTTCGCACGTGTCGGATGATGCCCTGTTGTGCGCCTCGTGGTTGCCTCGTGCGCGTGCTGGCGTGCGGCCATGCTTCTCTCTCTCGTGCACCTGCTGGTATCATTGCCTGTGCCCCTTGCTACGCCATGTTGTTTCTCGTGCACGCTCTTTTGCGCCCAGTTGCTTCTCACGCGCGCCATGTTGCGCCCAACTGCTTCTTGAGCGTGCCATGTTGCGCTCTCTCTTGTGCGCACCACCTGCTGTACCTTGGTCTTCTCCCGCGCGCGCTGCTTCTCGGCCATGCTTCCTTATGCACACGCCCCTCCTCCTTGATCCATGATTCGGCCATGCTCCTCCTTATGCGTGTCATCCCAATCCAAGACTCGATGCAAGCAATCCAAAGGCCATTTCCTACAAAAATGAACATACATTTTAGAGAAAGAATTCGATTGATCACTTACCTTAATTTGATCTTGAGTCTTCGGCCTCCGTGGCACATCACACTCCAAGCTATCAAAGAGTTTTTCTTCTACAAAACTAGCAAACTCGTTAGTATAAAGAATGGTTTAGACATACCTTGGTTTGTGAACATGTGATAGGCCAACGAGGCATATCAAGTGAGAAACTGGGGTTTGGCAGCAACTTTTTTTTATTTTCTTTGTTGAGTGTTTTAGTGTTCCCTGGTGAGTACTTATATTTATTTAGCATGTATAAGATAACTTATATCTGAATTTGGATAATTGGCATCTAGATCTCATTGAACTATTTTTACTTTATAGCACTATTATATTTATATTCATTGTGTGAATATTGGCTTTTGATTGTGTTCAACTCTTCTGCTGCGAACCAAGTGTCACACTTAGTCGAGTTCTCTTTGAGAATCGCGCCGCCCGACCCAATGTTCTATTAGGTCCGTCTCTGGGTTGTAACATGAGTTGTTAGTTAGGATTTCTGGATTATCTAATGCACTTGGTACTTTTATGATATTAATGAATCAGGTTTTGTGTGCATTTATTGACAAATTTGTAGTCGTATACTTTGATGATACTCTTATTTATAGCAAAACCCTAGATGTTCATATTGAGCATTTAAAACTTGTTATAGATATTTTACGAAAACAAAAGTTGTTTGCAAACCTCTCGAAGTGTACTTCTTGCACAGATAAAGGCAATCCAAAATTGGTCGACTCCTACAAATGTAGGTAATGTTAGAAGCTTCCATGGGTTGGCTAGCTTATATAGGAAATATGATAAAAAAATTTAGTAGCTAGTTTTGAATGGAGTTACGAACAAGAAAATGTCTTTAAAGTGATAAAAGAAAAATTAACTTATGCTTCTTTGCTTTTTTTACTTAATTTTACTAAAACTTTTGAGATCGAGTGAGATAACTTAGTAATAGGTATAAAGCTATTCAAATGAAATAAGGACGTCTCATTGCCCATTTCAATGAAAAATTAAGTGAGGTAGCTCTAAATTACCCAACATATGACAAGAAGACGTAAACATTAATTAGAGCTTTGAAAACTTGGCAACATTATTTTTGACTAAAGGAATTTGTGATTCACACATATCATGAATATTTAAAGCATTTGAAAGGTCAACACAAACTAAACAACGACATGCCAAGTGGGTGAAATTCATTGAAACATTTTCCTATATGATCAAGTATAAGTAAGGTAAGAAAAATATTGTGGTTGATGCATTATCTCAAAGGTACATTATACTTTATATTAGATAAAAAATTACTTGGTTTTGAATACATTACTCTTGTGATAAATATTCTTATTTTAGCAATGTATTCCATGCATGTGAGAAAGTAGCGTTCATAAAGTTCTTTTGGCATAATAGATTTCTATTTAGAGAAGATAAGTTATGTATACTTGATTGCTCATTACGTAATTTACTTGTTAAATAAGCTCATAGTGATGGTTTGATGGGTCATTTTGGTATATACAAGACATTAGATGTTTTGGATGAATACTTCTTTTGGCCTCGTGAAATGTGATGCAGAACAAAATATGTGAAAAATGTATCACTTGTTGACGAGTTAAATCTAAGATATATCCTATGGTTTATATACTCCTTTACCCATACTTCATAAACTTGAGGTTGATAAATCTATGAATATTGTGTTGGGTTTACCAAGATCTGGGGGTGGGGGCGGGGTTGGGTGGGTAAGGATTCTATATACGTGGTTGTTGATAGATTTTTAAAAATTGCTTATTTCATTGCATGTCAAGACAAACAATGCATCACATATTTTTGACTTGTTTTTTTAAGGAGATTGTGAGATTGCATGAGATGCCAAAAAGTATTGTTTCAAATAGAGATGCAAAATTTTTAAGCTATTTCTAGAAGACTTTATGTGATAAATTAGGTACTAAGTTCTTATTTTCTACTTCTTATCATCCATAAAGTGATGGTCAAATTGAAAGACTTTATCTACCTCGTTGTGTGCTATAAGACATAAAATTTTGAAAACACGAGAAGAATGTTTACCACATATAGAGTTTGCATATAATAGAAGTGTGCATTCGACAACTAAGTTTTTACATTTTTAAATTGTTTATTTTTTTAACCCATTATCTCCTTTGGATTTAACATCTTTACCTGTTAAACATATCAATTTAGATGGAAAGAACAATACTGATTTTATAAAACCAATCCATGAAAAGGCTTGACGAAATATTGAAACGAAAATTGAGCAATATGTCAACCAAGGAAATAAAAGACGCAAGAAAGTTATATTTGAACTTGTTTATTGGATTTGGTTACACTTGAGGTAAGAGTTGGTCAAAGACGTTCTAAACTACTTCCAATAGGAGATGGTTCATTTCAAGTAGTTGAAAGAATCATTGATGGCCTACAAATTAAATCTTCTAGGTGAGTATAATGTAAGTGCAATTTTTAATATTTCTTACTTATGTCTATTTGATGTAGGTGACGATTTGAGGGCAAATTCTTTTCAAGAGGAAGAAAATGATGAGAATCAAGGAGTTGCACCAAAAGATTCATTACAAGTTCCAATTGGACCAATAATAAGGACAAAGACTAAAAAGTTCAAAGAAACACTTAATGAATTAGTAGAACAAATTTAGATTAATTCTAAAACAATTAGTCAAAGATTGATCTAGAAAAAGACCAAAATTCAGTCAATCAAAGCAATTGAAGGAGCTTACTAAACGTTGTTATGGGCATGGAATTCAAGAAAATTGATTTATGGAAAGTTTGCAATATCAATTTTTGGTAACTTTTGAAATTGATTCATGGTATCTTCCAAATGGATTAATGATAAGTTTCGAAAAAATCAATTTACGTTAAGTTTCTAAAATTATTTATTGTAACTTTCCATAATTGATTTACAGTAACTTTCATTCTAGTTTCTCCTTAGATTGTTCACTTTTCTTTATGTATGATATTAGTAATCATCTATATTAGTTGTTTTATTGTATAAGGCATAAAAAGCCAATTTCCTTATCTTTGAAAAACGTAAGGCATTAATTTGCCATCAGATTTGCTTTCCTTGTTGTTTACTATATGTTTAGGAAGTTTTAAGTATCTTTTGTAGCATATAAATAGTAGGCATACTTTTTTGTTTGAATAAAGCTGATTATTATTAGTATTGAAAGAGTTTTTTCTTTTGGTTCTTTAAAGAACTTTGTGAATTCATCAACGTATGCTTGTTGCATTCATTCTAGACTTCTAGTGTGTCACGTGGTTCCTTCACAATAAACTGAACCAAGAAGTATTATCACCTCTTTGTTTATTTTGTAGGTCTCTCTTTCCTAGTTACTTTGAAGAAAAATGTAGTTTAATACACAAAGAGGAGGCAAGATATTTCGATGGTAAAAGCATTGGCACGGAATCTAACTCTAGCAATTTTCCAATGTGCAACACTACTTATGGGCTTAACTAACTTCATTTTTTCTTTGATTGTTTGAAGCTCAAATCCATTGAGAACAAATCTAGAAAGATAACAATTATTTTAATGCTAAGTCCAAGAGAAAATAGACGCCCAAAGCATGTGAAATCTTGTTGGCATTCAACTCGGCATCCGAGTTCTCTCACCATTAGCTACAACATTTTCAAATGGGGGAAAATTGTAGCATAGCCGATTCTAAGTGTGCTAGTCAATCGCTATATTTTATGTTTGGTAGTACAAGAAGCATTAAATATGGTCTTAATGTATTACGTCCTAGAAAGTACATATTTTTAGGAGTGGGTAGTCACTTACCCAAAATAGGACTTATAGGTACTTGGCTACATGGCCTAGTCAAGTACCTCATTTTGTTTTGTTTTGCATGTCACGTGACTACCTCTTTTCAGGTGAAAATCTTAATTTTCATGAACGTATTATTTATACCCTCCTTAAAGCTTGTAATAGGTAAGCAAACATTTAAATCAAAATCATGATAAGTGTTCTTCTTTCAAACTTGAAGTTTTCTTCAAGTTGCCACCTCTCCTTGATGAGTAATATCCTAGTGTTGAAAGTATATTATTTGGTTCCACTTTTTGTGAGTGTAGGTGAAATCCTGATCTTTCTAAATCATTCTCTTCTTCTCTCTACAGAGGTTGAATACTCAATAAGAGTTTAAAAAACTTTGTCATCGTAACAAATTGGAAGCTTCCTTACAAAGAAGCCAAAATAACACAAGGAGGTGCAGCTGTAGTATCTCTAGACCAACATGCACTCCCGCGACCATATCTTCCATCCACAATGATTCTGCTCTCTATTTTCAAAGGCATTCGTCCCACACATACAACTTTATCATGTCTCAAAAATAACATCCATACAACTTCAAAAGAGTAAATGATGTCTCTTCAAAGTTCAGTCATTTTTTTGGCTGGGTTGGTATTCTTCCTTTTCAACACAGCCCACTCTTTGTATCATAACTTTTGCTTCAGGAATTCTTTCGGCCTCAAATTTGGAGGACATTCCTACAACATCCTAAGCAAGGGACTATCCAAATTTCAACTCTAAAGTCCAAGGATTCAACGAGGTGTGTTTGTGGGAAGCTGTTGCTCCCTCTACCAAAACAATGTATAGCTGGGAACACCACTTTGGTTGTGTTAACTTTCATCCTCAGTTAATAGCACGTCAACTTATCACTCACAATCTTATCTTCTTTCTTGAGTGTGGCATCTAAATCGATATCTTTGGTTCTTATCTCTTCATAAATAATGAGTCAAGGTTTTCTATCTTCCACCTCTATTATACTCTTAATTTTTATCTCTTCATAGATAATTGGTCAAAGTCAGCTCATTGTATTTGTTTTCAAAATTGATTTAAAACAATCATTTTTATTTTCTTTGCATCTCACTATTCTTTGGTGAGTTTCATATCAAATACCATCAACAAAGATGACCTTGTTTTTGAAGTGCAATAATCATGGCTTTGCATCATGTATTATAATTTGCTCCATGAAAGTATGAAACACAAGAACAAGTCTTTGGATGATCTGCATTTTGCAAAAAAAAGAAATGAAATGATTAGCCAAATTGCTAGACGAAATTTGTGGTGTACTCAACAGATCAGAAGAAGTTGAAGTCAACGACGAATTTGAAACGTTGTTCTTCCCTTTAGTCATAGAACGAAGAAGAGAACTAGCAAGAAGAAAATTGAAAATTGTATTCATTCATTTCTTAATTTATGTTTCCCGAGTATTTATACAGTATATGAAAGATAAAGAAAAATAACTAACTATATTTACAACTGCTTCATAGCTTCTTGACTAACTAAACTAAGAGCCAATCTTTACTGTAATAATACGGATCCTTAAAAAAATGAAATAAAAGACCGTCATGATAATTGACTTGCTGCAAGTTCTGATCAAGAATGGCCTTTGACTGGTAAGTCTAAAGCCTTGTGCTTGAAAACAACGTAAAAACACCGATTCGATCCAAATGCATATCCAATCAGATCCAAATGCATTTTGTTTCGTTTTTGTCAAAAAGCTCAAAATCCGACCCAACCAAACCAAAATACACCCAGGCAAAGCTAGACCAAGATAATGACACTAAAGTTAATTCACTCTTCATCATTTTTAACGTAAAACTAAGCTCGAGTTGATGTTTTTTTTTTTTTGCTCAAAAAGCCCAAATCAAGTCAAATTGGAGGGTTGGTTCCATTTCCTTTCGCATCAAGAAATAATTGCAAATGTCAATTTGGACCTTTCTTTACGCCAAACCGGACCTGTGACGGGAGCTAACAAACCCCACCACCAAGTTTAGCTGAGCTAGACTAACAAGCTGAACCCACGAGGCAAACCAACGAACCCAACCTATAATCAGAGCCAATGAACAAAAGCCAACACAAAGAAATAATAGTTAGGTTGATTCCATCCAAACCAAACAAATTTGGTGACCTTAACCTACCAGGCAATTGATACTCAATACTCTATTCAAGAATAAAATAATGTTACTTTTTTGTGCTATAATTTTGTACTCTAATTTTACATCATAACATAACATTTGCATGTCATTTATTTATTGATTAATATAATCTAATTATTTTAAATATTTATATTATACTTTAATAATTCTATCAATTAATGAATAATACATTAGCGTCATCACGCCAAGATTGTGAGATTAGCGTATACAACAAGAGTGTAATCGATGCATTATCCTTTGAAAGATTGCTGAAATACATGAATCTCAAGTTTTATTTTTTTTAAAAAGAAATAAATTTGTTTTCAACTTCTGTTTAGTTACCACTTTAAAAATGCTCAACACGACTTCAATAATCTCTCTGGATCATCATTTTTTACCTAGTACTTGATGAACTTGAACCAACTAGTATATAAAAACTAGACTAATATGCATCGTGAACAGATTTTTGTCTTATTCCTACTATGGGTTCAGCTAGGTATATTGATTGGAAATTAACTTCAAAACAGTAACAACTTTTTCTGCGAGGCAAAAGAGGTCTCTTTCACCTCTTAATTATGTTCTTCACAAGTCAGTAGGATGAAGCATCAAATATATGGTTGAGAATGCCTTCCACTCTTTCTGCAATATCTTCTTCTTTGCAAGAGGTCACAAACTTCACTGTAGATAAAATATCAAGTCCTCTTCTGTTAGAACACAACATCTTTTCATCATAATAATTAAAATAAACAAGTTTGATGAATCAATAAGTTTGCTAAATCAATATCGATGTTTCATAATTTGGAAGATACCAATCTAAATAGCCAATGAGGAATTAACAAATTAAATGAAGTTTTCAACTACTTTTCAATTATCACAATAAATTTTCACTGGAAATGTGAAATAAAAAGTTGCGGAAGAAAGCGCTATACATCCATATATTATCAGAATCAAATTAAAAAACTGAACACAGTGAACCCGAAAATTCCTTTTAATTTCTCCTTTCCTCTTTTTTCTAGTTTATATTTGCTAATTTATCTAAGCTTTGGGAAGGTTGAGGGAACGGCAGAATACTCTATCACAGAATCAGAATGAAAGCAATTATTTAAACACTGTTAAAAAATTTAACAATCAAGCTAAATATCACGGACATGATATAAGAATTGATAAACATGACAAGAAGAAGAGTAATTTGTAACAAATAAAGAAAAACTTATTTATTAATATAAATATTAGAGACTGTGGGAAAGAATGAAACAACATCTGGACGTAAGAAAGTTTCATTTCTACATTTTGGAAGCAATATTATTGGTATCCCCAATCATGTGTCTAAGTGAAGTACATCAACTACCAAGATTGTTCTTTGAAAGCAAAGAAACCAGTGATCTTGCAATAACTATACAAATTTGCTTCATGTTTGAAAATAGGTAAAAACCAATACTGGACGAACAAATCAATTAACAGATGAAATTCTTAAGTAGGAATTACCCCAAGGAAGAATAGGAAATTCAAGATCCTGCTTTGGTACGGTGATAAGATATGAAGCAACCTGCAAAAGATTAAATAATCTTCTAGTACAAATCATGAAAGTAAAAAAGCATAATGAGTTAATATATCCTGATAAAAACATTCCAGGATGGAGGCAGCGAGAGAACAAGGATAACTATAAAGAATTGATGTCTCCTCTTTTTCATAGAGCAAATCCATGACGTCCATGCATACTTCCAAGTTTAAAAGATCTCCAGCTTTAGCCATTTTCCTGATCTCAGAAACAGAGAAAAGATATGACAAGAAAACTTTTCGTTATAAATATGAGAAAATTTATTCTTTTATCTAACCATTAAAGGCAAATTTATGACACAAAAAAAACTTACTTGAACTGAAGAAATAGTTCTACTAATATCAAAACTCAATACCTTCAAAAGAAATTAGTAATGTCATAATCTAAGTACAAGCAAATTTACTGAAGAAACTTCCACAGCTCTTAAAGAATTACCTTCATGAAGATGACCTCCTAGGAAGAAACATAGTCAGATTTTTCGTTAAGGAAGATAACAATTTAATAATATATATAGCAGGAGAGAGCTAACTTACTCCTTCTGCAAAATCCCGAATTGTGAAATGTTGCTCCTTAATCATTTTGTCCCCAAAACACTTCAAACATTTTACAGAAAGAGGGCGTGACAAGTGTATCTACCAAAGAAAAATTCTATAATAAGGTGACAGTAAGAATAACCATATTAGAAATGTTTGTAGAACGTTGAGCATAAATGCCTACTTTACTTGATATCCACAAGGAGACGAGCGCAAATAACTGCAAATTGCTTTCTCTGATAGGCTGCAAAAGCCAGTATTTCTTTTCATCTCCGCTTACAAACCTACAAGCGCAACTTGGTTCAATATATTGCAGAGGATATAGCCCTCGCAAGGTTCAAATTTTGTAAAAGAAACAAAATGTTCTTTTTATTCTAATTTTCGTGCAGTTATATTGCTATTTTACAAAGCATTGAGCGCTGTGATAGAATAACATGTTTTAGAGCATTATAAATGTTACCATAATAGTGGTAATGCGCACCTTTAATGGATGCAAAAATTCTGAAAATTTGTGATTTATAATTCTCCTAGTTTGAATAATTGAAATGACAAGAAATATATAAAATATCTAATAACTATGACTGTTAAACTTTCGCATTCAAACATATTTCGACTCAAAAGGCAATATCTATCGTAATTAAGCTGTAAATTGAAATTAAAAAAAAAAGGAACGTATGAAAAGCAGGGCAAGAGCTAGCGATACAAACTCCTACCTTGACCACTAATAACTACGACTGTTAAACTCACTCATTCAAACATAATTTGACTCAACAGGGCATACAAATCGTAATTAAAGCTATAAAATGGGGAAACCGAAGCTATGAAAATACCAAGGAAATAACCGGTAGAATCGATCAGCGAAGAAAGCCAATGCGGTGTATTTGACGATCGGAGTGACTTGAAGCTCCTACAATGCAGAGAGAAGCGAAATAGAACGAAGAAGAGAGACGAATCTACAGAGCGAATAAGGTCGGAGGTGAGGGTAAGAAATACAGACACGAGCAGAGAGAATAAGGAACTCCACCGCTCCAAGCCTGAGCGCAGATGAGCAGTCGCTCTGCATGCTTAATAGGCTCAGACGACGATCTCCATTTCTCGTCTATGTCTACTTGTATGGAAAAATTGCAGGCCTTCTTGTAACAGTGAAAAGTTTATGAAACTCGTAAATTGTTAGAAAGGGATCTTCGCATGACCATCCCCAGTATCTATTAAGCGCTTCAAATTGCAGATTTCACAGTTCAAATAATATAAGTTTATTTTAATTCCATAAAGTATAATATGTTTAAAATTTATTTAGAAATTTTAAATAGATTATCGTCTCCCTCTTGATTTATTAGTATTTGCGATTCATTAAACAGAGATAGTTGCAGTTGATTTTATAAATAAGTCAAAAAAAAAAAAAAAATTATAATCACAATAAAATAGTTTTTCAACAAATACATTTCAACTTCTCTATATAGTCGATGCGCTAGTAGTTTCCACCACCACGAGCCTTGTCCAATTTGTGAAAGTAGTCTATAATTGAATCAATTTAGATCTTAAATCGGTACGTGCATATATTATGAAAACATCTAAATTTGTATTAGTAGAATCATAAATTTTCGACTTCGATATCAAACCCAATTTTGTTTTCTTCGTTTGAAAATTTATCTCGATAACTTGTTAGATCTAATTTAATAATTTGAGTTTTTTATTTATTGATTTATAGAATAAAAATAAATTTGAATGAGCTAAATTTACATTTAAAAATTAATAGTAAATATTAGGGAAAAATTCAATTCAAACCCTATCGTACGTGGTTATTTGTCATTTGGTCTCTAACGTTTTTTTTTCCAATCATACCTTATCGTATACGCCGTTTGCAATTCAAATCTTTCCGTTTAATTTCTCTTTAAATTGATTACGTGCAGAGCACGTGATCTTCTTTTTTAGATTTAAAAATTACCTTCTAAACAATTATATAAATGTAACTATTTTTTTTCACGAAGAAGGGAGATGTGGGTGGGCGACTGGGCCTCTCAACACCGCAAGACATTAATGTCTGTAATTTCAATGGTATTTTAGATATATTATATATTTCTTAACAGTGAAGTTTTATTTTTGGGGTTCAAATCTTTCTACATTGGCCGAAATCCAATGAGTTAAACTGGATGAGTGGAAATAAAAATATAACTCAAAGTTTGTGGTTTCATTATTTATTTTTACGTGTTTTACTTTATTCAATTATCATATATAATAATTTTCCTGCACGTTTACTTATATAATATTATATTAATTTGAAATAAATATTTTATAAAAATTATTAATTATTAGGAGTTATCATCTAAAAAGAATACTGTATTTTGAAAATATTTATAATATGTCACTTTCTATACTAATATATACATAACTTATATTATCACACGAATAAATGTTACATACTGATCTTTTAGACGTTAAATATTGCTTAACTTAATGTGGATATGGTCTGACGTTTAATGTCTTTCATTTATGACAATATTTGTTTGAACATTTTGGTCATTTAGAGTTGACACATGAACAAATTAGCTAGTGATTTATTTTTAAAAATTTTTAAATGTAAGAAAAAAGGTTATGCACTTTGTACGTGATCAATTTAATGAAGAATTGAACGGAAAGATTTGAATTGCAAACGGCTTATACGATAGGGTCTGATTGAAAAAAAAACGTTAAAAACCAAATGACAAATGATCACATACGATAAGGTATGAATTAAATTTTTCGTCTAGTCACGCACTCTGTACTTGATCAATTTAACGAGAAGTTGAACGAAAATGTTTTAATTGCAAACAACATATACGATAAGATCTGATTAGACAAAAAGAAACATTAGAAAGCAAATGACAAATAATCTCATACGATAGAATCTGAATTAAAATTTTCGTAGATATTAATTTGCACTCAATTTATTTTTTATTTTTTATTTTTGAAAAAATCATAAGATCATAAAATATTTTCGAATATTTTGAATGACGTGGATATTCTTTAAAATTGTTTTGTTAAGATATTTAATTTATATATATAAATACGATGATGGCGGAATGAGTTTTCCCAAACTTTACCTTAATCCGCACACAAATCATCGTACTGTTCCACCACCCTGTCCTCATCTTCATCTGTCCTCGTCGACTTGATCAAGTTTACTTTCGCAATTCTCCAGCCCTTGATCTTCCTCAGCAAAACTGGAATCGAAGTAGTCATCTTCAAAGGAATATTTTCTCTGCGTCTCTTTCCGTCACCGACCATTTTAAGTCCCAGGTAAGAGATCTGCTTCTTCATGTCTGGCTTCTCCCTAACTACCAAGACTTTCTTCAGTGTTTAGGAATCGTAGGCAGGAAACGAATTACTGTACATTCTATTTTTTACCGTATCTTGTCATATTTTCCTTTGAAACAAACGTCTTGATCAGGAGACTGACCTCTGTTAATCTTGTAATGAATGTTTTTAATTTTTTATATATTTTTTCTTCTCTCGTTACTATCCGAAAAGACTCATACTTGAACAGGGAGAGGAATAAAACTATTTTTTTGAAATATTTAACATCAACAACCACAAGCAACTGTGTAAGCAACAATGTGTTTGAGACCCAACTAATTTACAAAACAATTGAAGAAAGAATGTTCAAGAAATAGGCTATGCCAGTGGGGCGTTGTAACGGTACCTTCTGCTGGCAAAAACTTCAAACATTGTTCTTGACAAAAACTTCAAACGTTTACTGAAATGAATGCTATTAATTATTGTGGTATTAGTTCTAGTAAAATCCTTTATTTCATGATCAAACAATCATTTATGGATCAAACAATCATTTATGGGTTCTTTATCTGTTTAATACTAGGAATAAATGTTAGTGCTGTTTTGAGATGTTAGATCTCATTTAAGGTTCTGATGATTATTGTGTTACCGAAATTTAAATCGTGAAGCCTTTCTCTAAATATGATGTCACAATATTTTCAATTTTCTGAATAGTTTCTTTCTAGTAGTGTTTTTTTTTTTTTTTCATTTAACATTTCTATGGATGCTAATTTAGAGTGCACTAATTTTGCCTAAAGATCTTGAGCTTGATTTCAGGTTATTTAATTGGAAATTTAGTGGTTGATGGCAAATACTAAATGAATAATGGCTGGCCTTGAAGAACTAAGGAAGAAGCTTGCACCATTATTTGATGCTGAAAAGGGTCTTTCTTTGGATTCATCTTTGGACCCTTCCGGTTCCTACACAGTTGAGTAAATAAAAGAAATACAGTCATTGTTGGATATTGATTTGTTTCCTAACTGGTCCTTCTTGGTCTTTTGTGAAGTTTTCAGATGGTGGAGCTGTTAACTTGTTGAGCAGATCATATGGAGTATACAATATTAACGAGTTTGGATTGCAAAAGTGCTCCTCTTGGCCTGCGGATGATACTGATCATAGTGAAAAGACATACCGATGTGCTTCGCATGAGATGAGAATATTTGGAGCAATCGGTAGTGGAGCTAGTAGTGTTGTGCAGAGAGCTATCCATATTCCCAGTCATAGAATTTTGGCTCTGAAAAAGATCAATATTTTTGAGAAGGTATATACATCTGTTTTTATGTTTATTTGCAATATTATCAAGAAAGTGATTTTTGTATTGATTGATTTTATTTCAATCAATAAAACTAAAAAATCATGAAAAATTTTGGCGTTATTGAAATGATTTCATCGCTATATAAACTGAAAAAATAAATAAACTAAAAGAAACTGCGATAATTAGAATTTCATTTAAAAACAAATACAGAACACAAAACATATTTCAAAATTTTGTTTGTGTTTGATGTTTCTAGGATAAAAGGCAACAGCTTCTTACAGAGATAAGGACACTATGTGAAGCGCCATGTTACCAGGGTCTTGTAGAATTCCATGGAGCGTTTTATACTCCTGACTCTGGACAAATCAGTATAGCTTTGGAGTACATGGATGGAGGCTCGTTGGCAGACATATTACGTATGAAAAGGAAAATACCAGAGCCTGTCCTTTCTTCAATGTTCCAAAAGATTCTCCAGGTATAGTTTTATATATGATATGCGCATTAGAACTTTTCCACGTCCTTTTTAATATTTAAATTTCTCTTTCTGGCAATTCAGGGACTGAGGTACTTGCATGGAGTTAGATATTTAGTCCACAGAGATATAAAGCCAGCTAATTTGCTCATAAATCTCAAGGGTGAGCCAAAAATAACAGATTTTGGTATAAGTGCGGGATTAGAGAATTCAATGGCGATGGTTAGTTTTCCCTTTGCACTTTTTTGAGACGGGTTCTTGCTCTCTTTTCTCTTAATATATATTGTTTCTAATAAAAAAAGTAACGATGGTTAGTTTCATAAATGGCTGTTGTCCTGTTTAAAGCTGGTTTTAATTATTTTAGTTGTTTTTAGTAGATTCAAACGTGATTGTGTTGGTCTTCTTAGCTAGTTTCCTGTCAATTATGAACTTTATGAGGTTATAATGTTTGAATGTGGAAAAAGCTTAGCAGTAGATTTAGACATGATTTATTGCTCCGAGTCTGACAAGATTATGCACATAATTTACAGTGCGCGACATTTGTTGGGACCGTCACATACATGTCACCTGAACGGATTCGAAATGAAAATTACTCCTATCCTGCTGACATCTGGAGCCTTGGACTTGCTCTCTTTGAGTGTGGTACTGGAGAATTCCCATATACTGCTACTGAAGGTCCAGTAAATCTCATGTTGCAGGTCTGCTGATCATATCTCTGCCTATCTCTTAACGTTCGATGCTTCTTGTTCTTTTTCTTTTTTTTCTCACCGTAGAGTTTTGATGGATAGTTTTGTGAACTTTGTATACACTTAGATGATCATCACATTAGCATACTTTTGTGAGTCTATGATGTACTAGTTTGTGTTTTATAACATAATAAACTTGTATTACAATTACTGTTGTATTGTTCCTGATAAATTACGCCTCCATATCTCACGTTAAAATGATGGCAGATTTTGGATGACCCGTCACCATCGCCACCAAACCACTGCTTTTCACCGGAGTTTTGCTCGTTTGTTGATTCTTGTTTGCAAAAGGATGCAGATGCTAGACCTACAGCCGAACAGGTCAGCAAATTGGAAATATTTCTTTGCAATTCACTTGCTATTGCTTGTGTAAAAATGTTAAATTGAGAATGTATCACCAAAAATATTATCACCATATTAAATAGATACAAGTTTGCAACTCCTCCCTTTGGGTGCAAATACCTTTGGTGCCATGCCCTTTGGCAGTAATACCAACTACTTATCATGGTTTTTCTAGCTACTTCTTAAGGAACATATTAGGAATATGATAAGGGTAAATGTTAGGAATATAACCTGAGGTAACTTAGATATTATACTTAATTTGTTTATTATAAATGGAGGTTTAGGGGAGTTATTTAGGGTATTGAATATTGTATAAGTGAAAATTACTCTATAGGGAGTGTTGTCTTTTCCGAGCAATTAGCTCGTGGTGTTTTCCGGGCTATCGTTTCGCCAGATTGCGGCTTTCTTTTTCTGTTCTAGTTTTATTTTGGTTTGGTTATTACAATGAATTCATTTTATGCTCAACAGAACAACGCACCAATCTCATGGGATTGGTTGAGTTGCTCATCAGCTGAGGCAAACACCCTTCATTAAAAAGAAAAAAACAAAAAATTGAAATACATATTAATTCGTCACATTGTTGGAGACTTTATTTGTTGAGGCACTGCATCAAAGCTGGGTAAATTTTCATCTTCTATTTCTTTTTGCAGTTGCTTGCACATCCATTTATCACAAAGTACGAGGATGCTCAAGTAGATTTGGCAGATTTTGTAAGAAGTGTGTTTGACCCGACACAGAGGTTGAAGGACTTGGCAGATGTAAGTGTGATGATTAATGAATTTAAAACTCAAGATTTTCTGTTCAAGTCGAACTTAATTTCTTTCTTAATTACAACAATGTTGTCTGTCTAATCTCATATTTGGTAGTGGAGTTGTCGTTTCCATGTTTATTGTTTTAAATTTGGTTGTGTTTTGTTTTTCTCCTCTCACCTTTGTCTTTTTCAGATGCTGGCAATTCATTATTATTTGCTCTTTGATGGACCTGACGAGGTTTGGCATCACGCGCGAACCTTGTATGATGAACGATCAAATTTCAGGTATAAACGGTGCATCAATCAATATTTTCCCACTATTTCTCTTGTTTGAAGTTAAATTTACAAATTCTACAAAAAGAGGAGCCAAAATATCTGTTGATCCGATCTGAATCTCGAAGAAGAAATAGTTTGAAGAGCATCTTTCTCTTTATTTATAAAAATGTTGTTATCACATACCCATGTCATATGTTATCTCGTATTTGTATGTTCATTCGTGCCTCTTACTATAGTACTGTGTCATTGTTTAGTTTTGCAGAGAAACTCTACTTAGGCCCAAATGACATTTTCGAAACTCTGTCAAATATTCGAAGCACATTAGCGGGTGATTGGCCTCCTGAAAAGCTAGTGCATGTCGTTGAAAAGCTCCAGTGTCGAGCTCACGGAGCGGATGGAGTTGCTATTCGAGTATCCGGATCCTTTATCATCGGGAACCAGTTTCTAGTGTGTGGAGATGGAGTTCAAGTGGAGGGCTTACCCCATTTTAAAGATCTTGCTATCGATCTCGGCTCTCGCAGAATGGGGATGTTCCGCGAGCAGTTTATTATGGAGCCGAGCAGTGTGATTGGTCGATACGTTATTTCGAAACAAGAGCTGTATGTAACCCATCAGTAATGTTTGCAACTATTGTGAACACAATATACACTAGTTACCAAATATGCATTTATTGAAACATAGCTGATAGGAACAAGCTCTCAACTCCTTGTAAAGTAGGCAACGGTGAAACTTGTGCAGTAAAGACTGCTTTTACAGGTCTATGATCGGATAGTTTTGATTCTCCTCTTTTGTAATAAACTTGTTTTACCCCGTCTCCGCACCATATTATCCTGTCACACCTGAAAATTTGATGCCATTGGTCGTCAAATGCCTGACCATATCACTCAAACTGGATAAGTTGTAAATGACTAGACACTACCATGCAGGTGCCCGGCGGTCTGTGCGGACGTATTGATCAGAATTAAGGCGGTATTTATAGGTGGGCGGGAATGCGATCATCCCCTCCTGCCAGCCCTCCAATACACCTCCTTTCCTCATCTCGACTCTTAACTTCATTTCCGACCACATTTTAGCTTTAGATTTCTTGGAGGAATTGCCAAAAATAGACCATGTCAAAAAAAATATGTTACCTGGTCGTTTTCTAAGATGGAATCCCACTCTCTTTCGTTCACTAAGAGATGAATTGTTGGTTCAGGAAGACATATTCTGTAGTTCAAGTCTCCGAGCATAATCACGCTCCTGCAACAATTATTTCTGCTTTATACGCTCACATGTCATTCATTCATTACATAAATATTTAAATATCAAATAATATATATAAAATTAATCGTTAAATCACTGGAAATAAGCAGATGTTATTTCAAAATAGGGAAAAAAAAAAAAAAAGAAGTGATGAACTGGACATACTCATGGTCTAGAATCCTCCCGGGTAAGCGAAAAGAAGGGTGGTTCGGAAATTTGGTCCGGGACAAAACTTCTGCAACGTCGTCGTTTCGGTACTGCTGATCTCCATCTCTCCCACCGGAGGCCAAATGAGTGCAAACAAAGCAGAAGCTGGTTCCGTGCAGGCCGAATCTGACAGACACTGAACCCTGAACCGCATAAAACCAAACTAAATAAAACCAAACCAAACCAAACGAACCAAACCAAGAATTCATTCGGTTCGATTCAATCGATGATGACCTTGTTGGGGAGGAAGCCCAATAATCCACAGGGTACGCAGGAAACATGAGGAGTTGTAATATGTTGAAGAAGATCTGTTCTTGCCCACACTGAAATCATTATTCCAACCATTTGCTTGCGTACGATGCACTTGAAACTTGATCTGCATTTCACTCCATCTGGATTCTCTTCTTCTTCCTCTTCTTGTTCATGATTCAAAGCTTCTCTGATCAGTGAATTCCACTTCATGGAGATCTCTCTGTTTTCAGGTCCTAAAATGGTGGACGGTCTGAGTGGCACGATTTCTTGAAACCTGAACTCACAAACCAAAATTTTCAATCCGCTTGGTGGGTGTTTGTTCAAATACAGAAATATGTTGTGTAGTTTAACGATCGTGCAAACAGACAAAGGAACTTTACCCGAAAACATAGATGTCACAGGTTGTATCGAGCCAGCCGCGGAGATTGAGATCTTCGTTTGGTGAAACCCCACCAACATTCCAAGTACTAACAAAAACCCTTTTGAAACATAGAGAATTTAGTGCATTAAGAAAAGAAATCGGTTCAAACGTTGTGTTTTTTAGACACACATACTTGTACTTGATGAGTTCATGTTTTTGATAATTGAAGGTGGTGTTTTCAGTTGAGACTGGCTCATCTACCACGCCGGCAACAGAACAGTTGCTTCCTAATTGCTTCTTCAACAACTTTCTGGCAGCTAGTTTTGGCTTCATCACCTAAACAACACCACATCAGAGAGAGAGAGAGAGAGAG